>JAEAOA010001967.1:3050000-3177500 GCA_016746295.1 Potamilus streckersoni
TGAATTCGTTTACTATTAAGGATTCAAAATGTAAAATTCTTCGTGCAAGTTTCACATTCCATAAAAGAAAGAAATTAACTGACCCAGTTTTATTGTTGCAGTTGGTTGACAAGATGGTGAAGGCTACAGCAAACATCATTTACTGTTCCAGTTAACCGACATGTTACACGATGCGTCATCGTAACCCAAGTTATTAGACTATGTACAACCATTCGTGAGAACACTAAACATTTATAAAATGCAGAATTAACTCCCTTATTGTCGCCTGACAAGGCTCGTCTGTTACTTTATTCTACATACTGACACGTATAACAACCCAATAAGTTATAAACCGCTTTGCCTCTGAGTAGTTTACATGCAATAATTTATTTCGATTCCTGATACGTGGACATTAAGGAAGTCTGCTTATTTATCACTCAGCAATGCGGTATTGATAGTCAACAGAGTTAACGTTCTACGGATAATTGTCAGTGTCATCTAAAATGTATTTGTCTCTGATGCAGCACATGTTCTCCACAAATGAAAATATTCTTGAATTCGGAAAATTTTTTGTCCTAAATAGTATAACTTGCACAAATGCACAGTTTCAGCTGCACTTAGTGAAGAATGCTCGAATAAATTAAACCGACATTGTTCTTAAATAGTTACCGTAAGTTTCTTTGCAATCGAAGTTTTTAAAGAGTTTTGATAAATGCAAAAGGAGTAACTCTAAGAGTACAAAATAGCAAAGGACACAACAGTTTGTAAATAATTATGAAATCAGTGGATTTTCGAAAAAAAATATTTCGTGCAAATTAATGTTTCTAGTTACCTTTTAATCACGTACGATACGCATGTTCTTTGTACACAGTTTGTTTAGATAACAAAGGATACATACTTTTTTTATTTCAACAAGTACTTACCTGCAGACAGACGCAACAACGTGTCTATGAGACGATTCGTGACGTTGAAACCCTGTCACAATTTCATAGCTAATTAGCACAATTAAAACAATTTATCAAGTATAAGCACTATTTGAAAACCAATAGCTATACATTTCATCTCCAAGCAATGGGGGGGGGGGTAGGCTAGTGGTCTATAACGCTCTCGTTACGGATCACTGCCATCTCACACCTGTCTGCGTGGGTTTGTGTCTAAGATTCGGCGAATGTGGATATGTGAGAAAGCTTGCCAGTAGCTTCTGGTGGGTGGGTGGTTCTTTTCGCGGATTTCCCGGTTTCTTCCTCCACCATTAATACTGGCAGCCATGTATAGCATATTGTGAGCTGAAAAATGACGTTTAGCCCCACAACAACCAAACAATAGGCTGCAAATATTACAGGCTGTTATAAGATAGTTATAAGTTTCATATTTGCATCTCGGTTTACATTACGTTGTCGGTCTTCTTTTTGAGGTTGTACACTCATGCTTCTTGTACAATATATTCACTCGATACCACGTTACCGAAGAAAGCGATGTTAACCCCAACGGTGGAAGGCAAAAGAAACGTCCAACCCAAAACTGGAGGTATATCAATTCCAGAATAAATTTGTCCATTCTTTGCACGTGATGGACAAGGGTTTGGAAATTTCAAAAAATGAAAATAAAACGAAACTTTTTGTTTTGTTACATTATGCGATTATATTTAGGGCCTTAAATGAAACTGGTCTTTCTGAAGGTTTTGTATGAATAAAAATTACTTTACAAAGACTTACCTGTGGTTGTTGTGGTCCCCTTCTTGTATGTTGTTTCTGAAAAATAATGTACAAACATTTCCGAGAGGCAAGAATTTGGATGTGTTTACATATAAGGAGAGGAATATTGCTGGCTTATAAAATATTAAAACGTACCCAGCATTGAGTACTATTGCTGAACATAGATTTGGTATGTAAATGTATTGTCGGAACCGATAATCGTTTGCTTGTGCAGATGCGATTGTCTTGCAACAGATGCATTTTGAAAAACCTCTGCAACAAAAGAATCATAGTGCATCCTAATATAATCCAGCAAGCGTATTATGCACAAGAAATATCAGTGAACATGTCTGGTTCATTTCTCACTCGGACATTGGTCTTGTCTGCCCAATACGATGAAATGCTTTCAAGGTTTTATGTCTACATCATTCAATGCTTTCGACAGGTCATTTGTCAACAGCTTTAGGGTCTTACAGGCAATTTAAAGATTCATCCTCAAAATAGCGCTTGTTCAGAACACCATTATCTTTTTACTTTTTTTTAAAAATGAAACTGATTAATGAGTTTGAATAGTAAATATGGCAGTAAGTTATAATCGACAATTACAGTTTCCATAAATTTGGCACTCAGTGAAAGCACTACTTTCTTCGATAGAAAGCGGCATTCCTGTCTCCACAAAATACAATATTTCTCTAAGCTTCCGGGAATACACCTATGTAGACCTGTCTAGTACGTCATTTACGCCGAACATTTTATTAAATTATACTAGGCAAGTGTTTTTTTTTCGTTTAGGTATAGGATAGTATAGTTTACATTGGTTGCAACGTATTTCTGTAGACGAAAATGTATTAAAACTGCAAGAAACGTCGACACGAAATAAGCAGAGTCGTACACCTGCACTATGCCCAAATCCACCTTGCTCGTGTACGGAGTGCTCGAACTTGGTAAAGTGACAATCGACGCGCAACTAGCCAAAATCTTCAATTTGCACGTTTCTTTTTATTGAGTCTCATGCACATGAAGATAAATGATCGCCAGTTGTCAAGGACGACACTTATAAAAAAAATTTTACTCTGACATTTCCAACAATACGCCTCTTTTGTACAATTTTTGTAAATGGCTCATTTGTCTTAAATAATTCGTTATATCGTTTTCAGACTATTTGTTTAGGATACATAAAGGTTGCGTCATAGGAAATGGTAGCATGGCAGAATATTTCAAGTACTTTGCATGTCATTTAAGATTTGCATCTACTTCGTCAGTCCTCTGACGGTACTATGAATTTCAAGCCAGGTTCTTGTACAACATATCCACGTGACACTTGGCAAGAACGACAAACTTCAACGGGGGAAAGCAAGGACAAAACCTTTCAAAATTTGAGGCATGTTAAAATTCCAACGTTTTTCATTCTTTGAAATTTCAACTAACAAAAGTGTGGTGGTGGAAGTTTTTTATTTTCATACATTATGCAGTTCTAATCGGAAAAATCGTTTAGATTGTCGACTGTTAATTATATTATTTAAAGCTGTATTGTACCAGATTTTGTTTATAATGCACCTCAAAATCGGTATGCATGCACGTTCTGTTATTCTGCCTCTCACTGCACGTGATGTGGAGGGAATTATTTGACATGCACTGCAGCATTTTAAAGTTCTTTCTGATCGAAGACTATACGTTCCTTTTGAAGGCTAACAAAAAGACGTAAATTAAATTTCGTCTCTGGTGGTTCTTTCCGAAAAGAAAATAGCACGGTATTTTCTGAATAAATAATACCTCACAAAACTAACCTGGCGTTGTTGAAGCCGTTCTCTTGTATGTTGTTTCTGTAAAATAGTCTGCAGTTAAGTTCCTCCAGAGATGCGAGAATAGGAGTTTACATACAAGATGCATATAATGCAGGCTTATAGACTATTAAACGTATCCAGCATAACGTTTTCACAGTACTATGCGGAACAAGGATTCATGCATTGTCGTGACTGACAAACAATCTAATTTAACGTGCAGCTTCAATTTTCTTGCAACATTACAGAGATATTTGAGAAATCAAGGTGAATTCTTAACAGAATCCAATAAACATTTAAAATGCACAATGCGTATTAAATATCAAAAGTATCTGGAACATTTATGTACTTACTCGAACAGTAGTCGTATGGCGAGTTCGACATAACGCATTTTCCAACAGTCTTGCTATACACATTATTTTTTGGACATACTTTGAGATTCCACTTATTATGGTAACAAACATAGTACGATTTGCAGTCTTTGGGGTGTGGACGAGTTTCTCCCTCCTTGCATCTAGGATAATATTTGCGTGTCGTAGTCCCAGGTGTGGTTGTCGTATATACTGAAAAATAATTGAAGCTTCTTAGTTTTAGACATGTTCGATAGTTTATTTATAGTCTATATAATTACATTGTCAAAGGAGACGAATTTTTTTTCATGGTATTGCTATGAAGGAAAATAAACGGATTTTACACGTCTTGTGCCAACAGCGAAGTTTGCCTAGATTTGTTCCCCTTCCATTCAATAGCACTGACGCGCTATGGAGAGAAATGCAGAAGTAATTAACAATACTTTGTCAATAAAAGAATTGGCATCTGTTTAAGCTAATAGCTTTATATCTTAATTCCAAACAAACACTAGGTAAACTGTTGAAGATTTAGTAGCACAAAGGCAGCATAGCGTGACATTTCATGCACATTTCGTATCATTTAAAACTTAATCTCCAAATTTCTAAATTCACAGCACATTTTATGTCTTTTTATGCTTTCATATATGAACAAGAGCTAATACGGATAACTACGGGGGATTTTCAGGACAACTCAACTCCAAATTGCAATTTTAGCAAAATATACTGACGAGTTTGTACATTGGCAATTACGTTTAGAAGCCTCAGCGAATACAAAAGTTCCATTTTTCTCCCCGATGCAAAGATATTCAGGAAAATTCGTACGGATCGTCTACTGTTCTATTAGTTAAACTTATATTGCACTTTATTTTGTTGCTAACCACCTCGCTTCGTGTGCGTGTATGTACGCCTATCTTCAGTCTCTTTCCCCATATCATATTGCACTTGAGGGTAGTGGGCAATTATTGGACATGCGCTGGCGTCGTTTAAGCTTTCTCCTAATTATACTTTCACAGGTATCTAAACAAAACAAAAAATATAGCGTCCTCAAATGAAACACGAAGTCAGACGATTCTTCTCGAAAAGAGAAAAAAATTATCCAACAGACTTACTTGGCGTTGTTGTGGTTATCCTCTTGTATGTTGTTTCTGGAAAATAAACAGTATAAATAATAATTTTTCTCCCGCGCATCGAGTCCACGGATACTTACAAGTGAAACATTGCTGTTATACAGAAAACAATGTACCCAACATAAAATATACGTGATCAGCACTATGGCAGAGAATGAATTTTCAGTGCTTTAATAGTGTACAGCGGAAGGATATTTGAACCTTACGTGCATCATCGATCATCTTGCAGAATAATGGAGGCATTTTTAAAAATCTTTACCCAAAGATAACGGTGAATCCTAATAAAGCAGACGTATTTACCTTGCGAAAGAAATCTTAGCGACCATATTCTGGAACTTACTCGAACAGTAGTCGTATGTCGAATTCGACATCACGCATTTTCCAACAGTCTTGCTATACACATTATTTTTGGGACATACTTTGGGAATCCACTCGTAGGAACATACATAGTACGATTTGCAGTCTTTGGGGTGTGGACGAGTTTCTCCCTCTTTGCATCTAGAATAATATTTGCGTGTCGTAGTTTTAGGTCTACACGTCGTATATACTGAAAAATAAATTGTAAAACCGAAATATTCCTTCTTGTCATTTCGATCTAAGCTAGGAATGGAAGGAAACTGATTTTATGCACTGAATGATGACAAGTTGACAACGAGCTTTGCTGACATTTATCATCGTTACATTCAATAGCGGCGAAGAGAAATGGAAGGAAAGAAAGATTGTCTATTTAGGTGCTCTAAGCTGAGGAAACTACAACATTCCTTTTTGTCTATTTAGGTCTCTAACCTGCACAAACAAGTACTTCCATTTATTTTCACTGTTTTATAAGTTTAATCTTTTATTGCTTAGCCCAGTTTTGCCATTAGGCAATCACAAATGTCGATCCTTTTTAGCACACCGTCTCGACTAGCTTCATGTTCATATGCCAAGAATCTGGAAATGTCTGGATGGCAAGATGCTATTTTATCCGCCCCTTTTAATAGAACATGTTCTATACATGAAATTGTATTGAAACGTGGACCAACCACCAAACGCAAAAGTCTGCTAATACATGCAAGTTGGCTTCACCCAAATCAAGTGAAATTTAAAATTGTTCCTAAGCACTGACATTGCTGCACGATTGTTGTCTGCAACCCGAGTTCCTTGTAGAAAAATATCTAGATTACAACTTGTGAAGAAAACCACTTGCGATTAAATATTGAAATTTATTACAATTGCAAAAGATACCTCTCATGTGCAAGCGAATAGTATGGATGGAACATTATTTTGTACAAGTCTTTATACCATTTTAGGATACAATATTATTGCGTCATGTTGGTCAGTTGTGTTCACGTTCATTGAAATATCTTGTAACTTTTCGTCTGATTGCCTAGTTTACTTTAAATAAATCGTTCATTACGGCTTTTGGTTCAATGTTTTCACGTGACACAGAACGAAAATCACCTTTCGTATATGAAATGTAAAGACGTATCTTACCCAATACTGGAAGTATGCCACAATTATGGACTACATTGTCCATTCGTTGTAATGAACTGACATCAGTGATTGATGAAATTGTATTCATTAAAATTTGTTTCTGTACCACACCAGTACGCTTGGATGAGTGTACTTGCATTTTTCCAGCCCTATCGCTTTCTCTCTGGCAATCATCGGGTACAGAAGATATTTAATAGACCCTGCCGTAATTTAAAGCTCGTTAATAATTATCTAATGGAGATTCACATTAATAAATCTTTCGTGAAGATCACCAGCTAAGCATAATATAAATACTACGATCTCAAAACTAAATCATTCTCTGATGGTTTTTCATGAACAGCAAAAAATGTCACGGTAATACCCGACTAAAGTATTGTCTAAAAAAACTGTACCTGGCGTCGTTGTGGTAATCCACTTGTATGTTGTTTCTGTAAAAATATAGAGTCCAATGAATTGTCTTACTAGGCAGTTGTTTCTACATTCAAAGATTAATTACTTATAAATGTAATAAATATACACAGCATAAAATATGTGCAGGTCAGATATTCGAATTTTTGCAACAGTATGGCAGCATTTGGAAAACAATGCATGATAATCATAGTGAACCTCTATACAGCAAACGTATTTACCTTGAGCAAGAAACTTTTCAAGTAAATTGATTCTTAGATAATATTTATCCAGTCAAATTACCTTAGCAGAACTACACTACCTCGGAAATAAAACCCCGTCAGATACTACTTTGAGGTAAAAAGAACTAACGTTCTCTACTGACCTAGATGGAGGTCGGGCAGGGTAATTTTTCAAGTACAATGATTGGTGGCCAAATGCATAAACATATAGGTAATATGGGGAAATTTCTCAATGTAGAATAAGGCAGAGGTCGTGAAGCCACGTCGTAAGACGACGTCGATCGACCCGAAAGTAGGACGTGTTCAGCTACTAATACAGGTCCCACCAGATCGGACTGGGCTCTATGGGATGGCATATTTGGGACAGCTAGAGTAAACGGACTCTAATATAATATTAATCCTTTGTCCCACGGCTTGAAAGATGTCGGCTAGAGAAACAGTTCCGATCGAATGTTATGCTGGCTACAGCAGCTTTGTTCTATTATGGTAACATCTCAAAGCTCGAACTGGGTACTGCAGGTGGTGTTGAATGGATATGACCAGAAAAGCCAGGTTTAATGACGAAAGTTTGGTTACCCGTGGAAGGTAGCCTGTTCCTGGCAATAGAAGTGGATACAACTATGACTAAGACTGACTAGTCTTGTTGGAACTGCACGTAATTCGGGTCTGCAGCCATGACGTTCGTTTCGCAAATTCTCGCCTTAGCTAATGGCGTGAGGAAGCAGGTCTTTCATGAAAGATGCACCTGACGCGCCCTCACGGGTGGTTTCAAGTGTTTTCTTCATCGAGGTTAACACCCAAGAAAGGTTCTGCTTTGAGCACAGCGCTACTGTAATTGGCCATGTATACTCAAGATGAAAACAAGGTCGGACGAGCAAGACATTCTCTTCATTGTTGACGAGAATTTTCAGCGATTATGGAGCAGTAACATTAGAACATACTTGTGTGAAAAGTTCTCTTTAAAAGCAAAATAATTTAGTTATTTACGCTCTGTAAACGTGTGTAATTCAGACGTGACGTAGCTTTAACATTTTTTTCCAGTCATTTTGCAACGACGTGATGTTTAGCACTAGGGCATCATGCCGCAGATATAGCATCAAGTCTCACCCAGTCACGTTATCCTGACACCAGACCGACCAGTCCGAACACTAACCTCAATGCTGAGCGTCAAGTGGGGCAGCTGCTAAAACCATTTTTCCAAATCTTCGACCGGGTTTCGAACCCACGACCTTCCGCATCCTAGGCGGACGTAATCTATTTAAGGTATAGATGACTGGAGAGGCAGGATGTGATATGAAAATCGAAAGTTTGGTATTCTACATTTTCGCCAACGGGTCCTTATAACGGTCGGTCCCATTGGATACACAAGCCTGAAAACCAGGGCATCAAGATATCATTCAGTCTATTGTTTCGGGTCAAACCATTCCTTTATAGTCTTCCAGGGATATAGCAAACCTGTACGTGGATTTATTGTCGACAGCAAAGTGATTCAAGTGTCTGGAGACTTGGCTTCTTATTGCTTGAGAGAAGTCACTAATGTAGAGATGCACAACAGAATAAAACCATCCCCTTTTAAATATTCGTGACTCAGTGACCGGTTTTCACAAAGGCCGCCATTACCAGAATACTGGTATATACACGATTCTGGGAGAACTATGTATGCTAGCTAGCTAGCTTCCGAAGGATGGTAGTAGCTCTCCACCCTTCTGAATTTGCATCTGTACAAACATATACTGGGCTTTCATACTTGCAGAGATATACCCTCCGTGAAATGGTTCATCAGCTATGTGCATATGGTGAGAGATTGATCCAGTGAATACTAAGCTTCCACTGGGGCAGGTGAATATTTGCAATTGACACAAAAATGTAACCAAGGACAACGAGATCAGTTTCTGCGTTGAGCAGACTAAAACTGAAGAATTCCCATGCTGACCGAATTTTCATAGAAAGTAATAAGATGGTTCTAATTTTCAATGTCCAATTCAGAAGGAAACGCACTATGTTGCACGCATTTTTAACTCCATACCTAGGTGAACCAATTGTTGAGATAGAGTAGGTCAGAAATTTTTCTTGTTGACGATAAGCGAAGGATGATAAGCAGTGAAACAACTTATGTCGTTTTTGGATCTGACAATGGATGTTTCTGCAATATGTTATCCAGGTAACTTGACGTTGCCGCCGTAGAAGTGGTCCAGACATGCGCCATCACTGATTAATCAAACAATTGAAGACCTGGGAATTGACGTCGAGTCCCAGTATAAATTACCTGAGATATTGTAGGAGAATTGCAGTGACATTTTGGAAGTCTAGCTAAATAGGGACAAAACAGTGTAGTCCACACAGATGGAAAAGTCTCCCTCTTGGAAGGCATTTAAAATGTCCCGTTAAGTTTCCATTCAGAACCAAAGTGTATGTATTAATTGGTCAAGAACTATTTTGGATGGAAACTGGAGGCAGGGTGCCGTTTTCGACCAAGTCTGGAATTAACCCGGAAAAAAACGTTGGAATGATAGAACACTCTTGAAGCTTTATCAGTTTAGCATGCAAGAACAGATTTTCGCCGAGCTTCGACAGGATGGTTTTCAGAGGTATGAGTCTTATGTATGAACCTTTGGTCCTTTGCTTTTCCCGTACTATCCTTGAAACTACGCTGGGATTGGAGAGATGGAAATGTGTCTCCTTGGTGGCTTGTTTGCAGGCTTCAATCTGGCCATTAAACAATTTTTTTATAGATAAAGGCATGTTGATCCATCAGAAAAATGCTGGTAAAGAACACAAAGTTGAGTTCTGCCATTGTAAATTGTTGTTGCAGTTACAGCATTACAAAATTGTGTCAAGCGGTTCTGTTCTGTACTCGAGTATTCTTAAGACCGTCTATTGCATGCTCCAAGGAGTTCGGAGGGAGGGGATGATTGAGATGTCCCACCTGCTAGAAGAATACCATAAAAAGAAATTACTCATTTAATGGCGTGTCAAATACATCAGCTCTACAGTGCGTCTTTGTCATCCAAAAAGCGCTGATATTCACCGTCACTGATTTGGTCAAAACAATTATCAGTGAATGACCAAGGTAGAACAGTTTACGAACTGATGATGGAGGCAGATCAATGTTGTTAACTCTCCAATACAGTGGAGGTTGGACTTTTCCGTTTTATCATACGTGCAACAGATGTTGGATCTGTGGTCCAGATGTTTGATGGAGAAGAGGGAATACGGCAGGACTCCTCGGATCAAAGTTTAAAATTTTCAGTCGATTTTCGGAAGACAACATTCACGTGACACGAGATAGTCAAGTATAGAATTGACGACATCACTCGCGGACAAGTAACACATTGGTTTCAAGAGTCTGGCTAAAGTGTCCCCTAGTGCATAAGAATTGGCTAGCAAAGACTAGCACTGCTTGTACAATTAACTCCAATTGTCGACTAATACGTTGAAACAAACTAACCGATATGTACCCGTTGGCAATAGAATTACTCATGAGCTTTGAAGAAGCTCTAGAGGCTTGCTCTTATATACAATAAGTAAATCCCGAACATAATGTTAAGTCGCTGGGGCTCCCATGCAAGTACTTCATATATGATTTGCGAAGGCAGAATTTTGTCGGAATATGAAGAGAAAACGTTGCAAATTATATAATACCCATTTCTTTGACGTTATTTATACCCAAGAGAGATCACACTTGGGTAGCCGACATCTAAGTTCTCTTAATCTCTTTGTAGTATCTGGCAAGGCTTGATTTGCAATGTAGTTCCAAGGTATCGTAATTATTAACGTAAGAAGTCTCAGTTAACTGTTTGGAACAGACTGTACTTACTTGAACAGTAGTCGTATGGCGAATGCGACATCACGCATTTTCCAACAGTCTTGCTGTACACATTATGTTTAGGACATTCTTTGGGAATCCACACGTTGTGGGAACATACATAGTACGATTTGCAGTCTTTGGGGTCCGGACGAGTTTCTCCCTCCTTGCATTTCTCGTAATATTTGCGTGTCGTAGTACTATATCTGGTTGTCGTATATACTGTTAAACAAAATCAACTTTCAAGCTTTAAAGTTGTAAACTATTTTTGATATTTTATTTATAACTTGAATTGTTAAACAACCGCTGAACATTTTATTCTCGTCATTTTGTTGTGAAGCCAAGACGGCAAACAAATAGATTGTACACTCCGTCGTATTAACTATAGGGCCATCATCGAACTTGGCATCACTATGGAGAAAAACTATATTTAAGGTATGTGTTTATTATATGGATTTTTAATGTAGCTTTAACAATATTTCAGTTATATCGCAACAATGAAGTATGGCAAGTAAGTGATGTAGCATGATGTCTAACCCGGTCACACTAACCTTAATTCTGAGAGCCTAGCCCGGCGGCAGATTTAGTACAATTTGTTTCTATCTGGTATGACTGCCGGGGTTCGAACCCACGACCACCAGTATCCTAGGCGGACGCTTATGATAGTTTTAAGTCATTGGACTTGTTAAAAATATAGTATCCTATTTTGTCGACGACAAATGCCGTTGGCAAATAACAGTAATTAGAGTATATCGTTGTAAAACTGAGTAGTTCGGTTATTACCCATATGGAAGTCGCAAGCAAAACTTTTTTTTATTCTTAAAAAAATTGGTGCATAGGAAATGTCACTTGCATTACATAAAAACCAGCGATAAAGTCTAAGCAATTAAACTATTGACTGGTTTTCTCTACTTTTCGGGTGGTTACAAACATATTTCCCCGAAATATCTAATCCTATCATTTAAATGCAAATATTTTAGAATACATTCAATGGCATTGTATACAGCGTGTCAAGGTACGTACCTAACAAGTATAGATACACATGACCGTTTAACCGATGTTCTGAGTACATAATTTTAGAAGAATAATAAAGGAAATAAAATAGTAATCGTAGTTGTGTCAAGACTAAACGTTTTACATCCAGAAATTCATCATTTAATGCTGGGTCACAGGTAAGCCATATTGTAACTTATACCCAGCTATTACCAAAGAACCGCTTTATAATATTTCAACACTTTGTGAAGAAAAGACCGAGAAACTCGCAAGAAAATGGCCATCATTTTATTCGTGACTTCAAAGCACTGTCAAAGTAACATCGCCAATTACTAGAACAATTACTAATACATTTCTTAAAAAAACCCAAATAGTTTACTTGGAAACAAATAGCTTTATATTTCAACTGTAAGCATATATGGCAGGATTTTCAAAAGTCAAAGGCAGCAAGCATAGCGGAATATTTCAAGCGCTGATCTTCAAGGTTTGAATCTCAATTTACAGCACAATTTCAGTACTCTTTAAAAAGGTTATCAATTTCAAACATGGTTGTTGTACAATGTGTTAACTAGACAATCAGAACACAAATGAATAAGGAAATATTGCAGAGGTGAAGATAAGGATACATCCTACCCAAAATTTAATTTCCAAATCAAGTTGTCCATTCTTTGCACATAATTGACACAATTCTGCTTTTCTCAACGAATGAATATAATAAAAGCTTTCATTTTCCTAGATTATTCAATTATATTCAGAAGATTCGTTCACAGTCATACACCGTTCCTTTAATTAATCAAGCCAATGTACACTTCAGTATGTGTATATTACGTTTGTCTTCTATCACTATCTTTTCGCTACAATTAGGGAGACGGGCTATTTGACATGCACTGCAGTCACTGAAGCATCCAAAGTTATCAAATGTATATCATATTCTTACATTATTTGTCCAATTCAGCCACAGAGCACAATATAATTATGGCGTCGTCAAATGAAACTTGAGCCTCATTCTGAAATTCTTGCGATAAACCAAGAATGATCACGATATTCTCTTAAGAAAAGGTAACAATTTACCTGGCGTTGTTGTGGTCATCAATTTATACGTTGTTTCTGTAAAATAAATAGGAGTCCAAAATAATGATCGGGATTGTTTTCATACGAAAGGCACATATCCTGTAAATAGAATAGTAAAAATATCCAGCGTAAAATGTGTGCATTGTGCTATGACAAATCATGGATTAGGTGCGTTCGTTGTTTATCGGTGGAAAATTAACGTGCAGCTTTAATTTTACACTTTAGGGGCCATCCATAAATGACGTCACGTGATTGTGGCAGATTTTTGACCCCCATGTCACATGTAACAAAAGTCAGAACCCCTCAAATCTACCCTCCGCATCCCCGAAAAAAAAGATTTCAACCTCGCTGTATCGATACCATAGGACCGGAAACGAAAATGTGCTATTTGGAATAAGCCACTATTGGGGCTGGAAGGTGTGTTGGTAATTTGTGAAAGAGTCAATCGAATTTGAGCTCATGCACTACTCGAGTGAAGCTACTTAAAACTTCATTCAATAGATTGTAAGCAATGAAAAAAATATTGAAAATTAAGTGGTACGTTTATGTAAAGTTGCACATTTTCATTTGACGACATTTCTTAAACACTCCCTACTCCTCGTCACACATCGTCAGTTTTGGACGACCCTTTATAGAGGCATTTAACAAATCTATGCTAAAAATTATATCTTAGTGAATCCAGATATATTTCTTCAGGAGCATTTACCTTCAGCAAAAATAAGAGACCATCATCTGAAATAGTTTTGTACTTACTTGAACAGTAGTCGTATGGCGAGTTCGACATAACGCATTTTCCAACAGTCTTGCTATACACATTATTTTTCGGACATACTTTGAGATTCCACTTATTATGGTAACAAACATAGTACGATTTGCAGTCTTTGGGGTGTGGACGAGTTTCTCCCTCTTTGCATCTAGGATCATATTTGCGTGTCGTAGTTATGGGTCTATACGTCGTATATACTGAAAAGTAAAATTTTGAAGCCGAAATATTTCTTCTTGCCATTTCAATGTGATACCAGGACAAGAAAACTGGATTTATCAATTTATCAATTTCAAAGCAACAACGAGCTTTGCTGACATTTATCACCATTGCATTCAATAGCGGCAATGAGATAGGAAAGGAAAGAAAAAAAAACTTAAGGTGCTCTAAACCGAGGCAACAACAACCTTCCTTTCTATATAGAGATCTCCAACCTACCCCTTAAAGAACTTTGATTTGTTGTATAAATCTTCCAATGCTTCGACAGTTTTACCATTGGTCAATCGAGTTAGGGTGCTACGAGTAATTGTCATTTACAGCGATGTTGCACTCGTTTCTGAACACTGTTTCGATGAATAATGTTCGTGGAATGAAACTGATTGCCGTTCACTTTTGATAGCAAACATTTATATGTTGTAATAACCAACATAATAAAATTTGTCATGCAGATTTGCCCATCGATGAGGAAAGGCTACTTTCATTAATGTAAAGCACAATTCGGGTCCCCACAAATATATTTTCTATCTTTCTGTCCGCTAGAGGTCACTTGCAAAAATTGTATTCGCTTCATTGAAAGAAAACTAATTTTATCAAATACATCATGGCTAGTCACAATTTTCACGAGTTGTCTCCATTGAAAGCATGTATACTAACTATCCAGGAAATAAATTTGCCCCACATTACTGAATAGTTCCGTGTTAGGTTTCTTCCTTTAGGCATGTAATGTTATAAGTCATAACAAAATGTAGGTTCAGCAACATGTTTGGTTTGTATCTTTAAAGTAGTTTCTGAACACATATAGCGATGTGTTTGGTTTATATCTTTGAAGGAGCTTCAACCTTTTGTTTGTCCTATAGGTGTGACAATAGTGGATCTTCATGCTGCAGACAAAGCATCATGTCCCACCCAGTCACACCACGCAGACCATTCCTAACACTAACCTCATAAATGCTGAGCGCCAAGCTGTTAGTACTACTTTTATATTTCTTTGGTGCGACTCGGCCGGGGATGAAACCCTCGACCTTCCTCAAAGGTGGACGCTCTACCCACTTAGGACACTGGAGCCGTCTGGGTCCAAAAAAGAAAATGTACTGAAAAATGGACCGAACTAGAAACTGGTCGGCTAGAATTAAGCAGATAGCTAAAGTTTCTGATGACCAAATCCAGGTCGCACGTGCAAAAAATCGTACAACTTACAAAGATCTTTTAAGTTTGCTTTCAACAGAGTCTCCTGTAGAAAATACGTATCAACGTCTAGATTACTTCTTGTCAAGAACTACACTGTGGAAAAGAATTGCTGGAATCTGGCTGCAATTTTTAGGAAACAAAATCTCTGGGAATCCCTATGTTCTGTTCAGACCGAACCTTTAGTGTACAAAATTTCTGTGTCAAGTCGGTTTACATTCACCTAATGGCAATATCTAACGTTTCGTCCGATTGTTTAGTTTGAACAAAAATCATCTATTACGTTGTGACGTTTAAAAAATCTAGGATCCGTGTCCTAATACTTCTATGCTATTAATGTGGCATCCTGTTTATGCAAAATATAAAATGACGATTGAGAATAATTTTGAATCAATAGATTGTACAGCTATGAAATATAGATCTTTTAGTCGGTACTAATATGCTCTTGTAGACGCTAGAAAATAAATTTTACTTTGTTTTTTCTGGAATTTTTCAATGTTATTTGTATCAAAAAGTGCTGTCAATAAAGTTTTTACGAGCTCAGTATCTTACCTTTGTGTACAATTACAAAAGGAAACTGGTGTTCTGTCAGTTTCTGAAAGTATTCGCTCCAAAATTCCTAGTCCTATTATTCGTCATAAAATATTTTACAATACAAGATATTCGGTGATATTGTCTACATTGTGGCTATGTAAACTCGTGAAATGTTTGGATACATATAAACTTCAGCTGATGTTCTAGATTTCTGTATATATTTAGAAGAAATGAGGAAATAAGCTTCCTAGTATATTAATGCCGAGAACAAAGGTTCCACATCTAATCAATATTCTTATCAAGCAATTAATATTGGATCCCTCACAAGTCATTTAGTGTCTTGGCCCTCTAGTATTTCAGCACCAATCTTTATATAAAAAATACCACGACATGCTAAACAACGTCGCTATCGTTTTAAGTTTGACGTCGCAATATAGCCATGTTATCATCGTTAATTAGTAGCACAATAATTAGCAACGATTGGAGAAGAGGGTCAATTGTTTATTTGAAAACACACTATCTTTAAATTTCAATTTCAAGCAAACTATCTTGTTCGCAAATATTTCAGGATCAATCTGTAAGACAAGGAAGCTTAGCGGAATATTTGAAGCACTTCTCGTCGTCATTCAGGATTTAGATCTCACTTTACAGTATTTTGTCAGCCCTCATTGTGAAAGTGATCAATTTTAAGCCAGGTTCATGTTCAATGTATTCACTTGACATGGTGCGAACGAGAACAAAGGAAACTTGTCAGATGTAGATGGTAAGGACCCATCATGCGCTAAATTGGAAGTATGCTAACATTTGGAATAGACCCAATTTATTAAGTTTTAATGAATGAAAATGTAATTGAAACTTTCAGTTTGCTAAATGTTGCCATTCTATTCAGTAAAGTTTATTCATATCGTCCTTCTACTTAATAATAGTCAAGCCTTTATTATGCTGTATTTTGTTTCTATTCCATCGCAGTACGTGAGGAAGTTTATAATTCGTTTTTCTGCCTCTCCCTCTCTGACTGGTGAAGGGAGTTGTCTGATACGCACTGCATCCATTTGAATTTGTCTGATGCGCACTGCCTCCGTTTCAAGTTGTCTGATGCGCACTGCCTCCGTTTCAAGTTGTCTGATGCGCACTGCCTCCGTTTCAAGTTGTCTGATGCGCACTGCCTCCGTTTCAAGTTGTCTGATGCGCACTGCCTCCGTTTCAAGTTGTCTGATGCGCACTGCCTCCGTTTCAAGTTGTCTGATGCGCACTGCCTCCGTTTCAAGTTGTCTGATGCGCACTGCCTCCGTTTCAAGTTGTCTGATGCGCACTGCCTCCGTTTCAAGTTGTCTGATGCGCACTGCCTCCGTTTCAAGTTGTCTGATGCGCACTGCCTCCGTTTCAAGTTGTCTAATGCGCACTGCCTCCGTTTCAAGTTGTCTGATGCGCACTGCCTCCGTTTCAAGTTGTCTGATGCGCACTGCCTCCGTTTCAAGTTGTCTGATGCGCACTGCCTCAGGTTCAAGTTGTCTGATGCGCACTGCCTCCGGTTCAAGTTGTCTGATGCGCACTGCCTCCGGTTCAAGTTGTCTGATGCGCACTGCCTCCGTTTCAAGTTGTCTGATGCGCACTGCCTCCGTTTCAAGTTGTCTAATGCGCACTGCCTCCGGTTCAAGTTGTCTGATGCGCACTGCCTCCGGTTCAAGTTGTCTGATGCGTACTGCCTCCGTTTCAAGTTGTCTGATGCGCACTGCCTCCGTTTCAAGTTGTCTGATGCGCACTGCCTCCGTTTCAAGTTGTCTTGATGCGCACTGCCTCCGTTTCAAGTTGTCTTGATGCGCACTGCCTCCGTTTCAAGTTGTCTGATGCGCACTGCCTCCAATTCAAGTTGTCTGATGCGCACTGCCTCCGTTTCAAGTTGTCTGATGCGCACTGCCTCCGTTTCAAGTTGTCTGATGCGCACTGCCTCCGTTTCAAGTTGTCTGATGCGCACTGCCTCCGTTTCAAGTTGTCTGATGCGCACTGCCTCCGTTTCAAGTTGTCTGATGCGCACTGCCTCCGTTTCAAGTTGTCTGATGCGCACTGCCTCCGTTTCAAGTTTTCTGATGCGCACTGCCTCCTTTTCATGTTGTCTGATGCGCACTGCCTCCATTTCATGTCTGATGCGCACTGCCTCCGTTTCAAGTTGTCTGATGCGTACTGCCTCCGTTTCAAGTTGTCTGATGCGCACTGCCTCCGTTTCAAGTTGTCTGATGCGCACTGCCTCCGTTTCAAGTTGTCTGATGCGCACTGCCTCCGTTTCAAGTTGTCTGATGCGCACTGCCTCTATTTGAAGTTCCTTCCTATTTATTAAAAAGCTATACACAAGCATTGAAACTTTCAACAACTTAATTTCAAATATAGCCTATTCCAATGAAACTCGGAACTTACTTTAATTTCTTGCAGAAACGAAATAAAAAAAATCACGGTATTTTCTAATAAAGAAACCCAACAGACTTACCAGGCGTTGTTGTCGTGTTTTTATTTTTGTAGATTGTTTCTGAAAGATAAATGGAGTCCAATTAATTTTTCTGTCGAGCCATGGGATAGCACGTGTTTACAAAGGCATATAATACTCGTCTACAGATTGGTAAAAATACCCAGCATAATATATATTATTTACAGTACTGTGTCAGAACATGGATTCGGTGCATTAACCGCGTCGGTACGGATAGTCGAATTTTAAGTGCAGCTTCTTTCTTTTTAGCAACAATATAGAGACGATTGAAAAATTACAACAAAAAAGAATCAAAGTGGATACTAATATTATCTACAGGGAATATTTACCTTGCGTAAGAAATATCAGTGACGACTAGAACGTGTCCTCTACTTACTCGAACAGTAGTCGTATGGCGAGTCCGACATCACGCATTTTCCAACAGTCTTGCTATACACATTATTTTTAGGACATACTTTGAGATTCCATTTATTATGGTAACAAACATAGTACGATTTGCAGTCTTTGGGGTGCGGACGAGTTTCTCCCTTCTTGCATCTAGGATAGTTTTTGTATGTTGTAGTTCTATGTCGCCGCGTCGTATTTACTGAAAATTAAAATTACATTTTTGTAGCTTCTAGAATGTTCGATATATTTTGAATAGTTTCAATATTTACTTTCAATTCATTCAATTTTTTAAAGGATTATTAAGATGTTCGTTCCTGTTGCAATGCTGCGAAGATTTGAAACATTTTACGCACTACATTATCAATTTTATTACTCTCTACAACATTCAATAAGGCTAGTGCGATGTGGTGGAAAACGCAGAAATAAAATTCCACGCATGGTGGTCTCAACTGACAAAATCGTCTTCCATTGGTCTATATCGTTTACTAATCTGCTCAACAAGTTGTTTGATTTGCGTTAACTGGTTTTACAAGTCTTATCTTCCAGAATCTTCCAGCAATGTTAAACATTGGTTGATAGTTACGACGCTCACGAACAGAGCACTTGTTCAAAATATCGTCTTGGCTAGCTTCGCATGACCATAATCTACATGGAATGAAACATTACTAATCCTTCGGTTACCAAAGACGTCATTTTATTAGGCTATTATAGTCACCAATAAATGAATTTTTCCTGTAGATATCCTACAGAACATTAAAGCTACTTCATTTACTAGAAAGCATCATTCTTGTTTCCAAAAACAATGTCTTTATAGAGTTAAGCCACATGGATTACTCATTTAATCACATTCTAACCTTGCTGTTCGACAAGTCTTCTGGAAGTCACTAGCACCAAACACTTTTGTAGTTTCATTTAAAAAAATATTTATACAATGCAACACAGCGAGTCATTTTACCACATTTTCTCCACATCGGTGCTGAACTCTAGTACAATGGTCATGGTACAACTTAAAGCAAATGCACATTGATTTGATAACATTTAGAAACAATTCCCGGAAGGAACAGGATGCAGTAAAGATGATAACCAAAGCATGCTGGTTCAGTATTAAACCAGATACAAGTTTACGGCGCGTCATAATAAATAGTATCACGTTATTGTTTTTGTTTTATGGGAAGGTTTTATATTAGACAACGTGGCATCTGCACCTTACACCACGCTCCAAATCTAAGATGCACATGTACGATCAATTCGCATCTCGCCAAGATCTTCATGTTAATAGAGGCCCTGTTGAAAAAGTGACCAACATCTAGATACTAAGTATCAAAGACGAAACATATAGAGAAGAAATTGAATGGATTACGAATTTCAATATATCGCCCCTCTGCTGTGCAAGTGCCAGTTTGTGTGATTTTGATTTTTTAACGTAGCTTTATTTCAATCATATCGCTACAACGTCTGAAATGTGGCAGTTTAGAGTTTATATGTCTAGCATGGGGCATTAATTATGCCGCAGACGTATAACATTATGTCCTACCCAGTCATATAAACTTGACAATGCAGACCAGTCCTAACACTAACCTCTTAATACAGAGCGCCAAGCGAGGCAGCTGCTACTACCATTTTTATAAATCTTTGCTACGACTTGGCCCATGTTCAAACTTGCACCCTCCCACATCCGAATCGCATCTATTAATAGTTTTTTACGCGGCAGAAATATTTCCGTAGTTCAATTTTTAGCCATGATAAAAGCAAGAAATCATCCCGTACCCTGTACTACTTTGAACCACTGTGCATGCAAACCTTTTGCAAACTTACTAGCTCCAGTCCGTTTTGTTGTCTTTGGCACATCATATGGCTTCCATAAAATATATAAAAAAAATATCATTTACATGTTGCTAGTCTCCGGCCAAGCAAATATCTGTTGGAATCTAGCATAAATATCTTGCAAACCATTTACATTACTTTGCATTTAAATGCTTCCAATCTTTGCCCTGAACCCTTTTCCGCGTTTAAAATTTAAGCAAGCAAAGCCAAGACTATGCGACAGACTCCATGAATCGCGTTGGAACCAATCGTACCTGTTCACGATGTGAGAACATACTTATCTCGAAATGCGAATCGTGACATCCATAGCGATGCTTTAAAATACTAGCTATATCGCCACTGGCATGCATCACAGTAATAAGTTGTCACGATGCAGATGTTTCAATACAATACATCGCAATACCTTTCCGGTGCCTATTTCAATATGAATAGCCGATTATGAGCTCGATTTTGTCTTCACAATGCATTAGAACTTAAAAGCGCCAACCGCACCATTACGTAAAAAATGTACATAGCAGATCTTGTGAACAATAATTGATCTTGAAAGATATCGGTCTTCAGCATAGACTAGTTCTATTAAAGCTAGATAATGTCGAGGTTACATCACATTACTAGCTATGCATTTTCTCTCTATTTAGAAACTGCCCATTTTTCACATCCGTACAAATTAATTCGATGTTAATCGGCAACATCCGTTGGTCAACTGATTAAAGTAAAATGCTGCGATACAATTTGAAAAAGCCATCGTTGTAAGCGTTAGAAGCAAACACCAAGCTATGTTTGATATCGGACACGGTATGTAATACCTATTTGATACGCTATTTCATTTGCGTTTGGAATGATGCAGAACTCTTATTGCAGAAATCGTTTTAGCATTTGCAAGTATATTTTCTTTAAAGGCAGTACGTTATTATTCTGCAGTACATTATTTTACATTATTTTTTTCTGCAGTACATATTTTTGTGCAAGTCCGTGTCGTACGTTATCCAATTAATATGTAAATATGCAACAGCTGAGTTTGTCTTCATCCAATGTTTGGTCTTCAAAGTATTAGGTGGCCCCACTTTATCGCTAAAATTCACCAGTCATTTTACCTAAAGCGCACCGTTTCTTCTTACATTCGCTTGAGACAAGCGAGCCCGCCTCTTTTCATTCTCCTTAAACCAATATAAAATAGTCACTGAATTTGTAGTATGTATTATATTACTAAATTTGGAGCACTCACGAATAACCGAATTGCAAGCGACTTTGGGGATTAATTGAAAGGTGGTACCGACTAATTATAACCTGAATAGTTCAATAGTTTAAACATAACTCGTACATTTCCAAGAACAATGTCAATTTTTGACAAATCATTACCCTCCTTCCAAACAGATTTGAAAAACTGAAATTTTGTGACTTAATTCCACTTAGACCATTTAAATAAGTAAATCTGCGCTACAAGCATCAAATGATACAATTTTATGAAAACAATCTATTCCAATTTTTCGTTCAAACTGTCATAAGCATGCCATTGTCAAAAAAGTTTCAAACTGACGAATGTTTGTATTGTTTGCGTGGTTGTGATGTAAAATTCCAATGTACATGTACTGAAAATAAACGTTGATACTTTATACATTTCTCGCCCTATCGTTACATCCAAAATTGCACTTACTGTAGCAGTCGTCGTAGGAACTTGATGGCGATACACAGGTACGTACAGTTTTGCTGAAGACAAAATTTTTTAAGCAGAGTTGCTCGACAAGTCGTCCATGAATGCATAAATAATACCTCCTGCAAGTTTTATCCGACAGGTCCGGAGAGACCTCTCCATTTGTACATCGTCCCTCGGTCATAAAGTTTTGATCTGCAGATATAAAAATTTTCAGAATGTGTTCGCATAAAAAATAAACACCGTCAAGTCAGTTGTCTGGAGTCTTCCATAAATACCGTTGGCATACAAAAGAGATTAACCTGCAATAAAAGGCTCAGTTGGCCAGAAATTACTCACCGGCTTGATTAGCCCACTTCAAGAGCACTTAGCTAAGAATTTCTGGTCTAATTGACGTTTCATGTTCAAATTTCATCCCTTGCATTTCATAGCATACACTACTTTTGCAGTGTTGTTTATCTTCATCCATATTGTATGGCACACATGTCCAGTGTGTGAAATCGTTTATCCAAGGAAAATTCATATTAAATTAAAACGTTTGAAACCGTTTCCGAGATGGAATTTTTTAAATCTATTTACATTTTAGTTTATTTCCCAGATTTCATGCAGATTCAGCAATATTTATATAAATCTGAAAGACTTTGAAGTAGGATGTTTCTTGTAGAAACAAAATTGATAAAAAAATGTAATGAAAGATAGTTGATACAGGGTTTTTCTAGTCTGGGTAACAGCGGAAATTTGATGGTAAATATGCAGTGTTTACTAAATTTCATTAGGCGTGCTTTATGCAAATTTGGTAAGATTATAGAGCTCCGTTTCAAGGCCAGCTGTTTAAAGATGGCATTTGTTTCCACTTTAAGTAATATTATGCATATCTTGTCTACAGGATGTGCCTGACATTTATACGTATTTGAGAGTTAGCATTTTGACTAAGGGTTGTATCTACTCTACTTGTATAGTTTTTAAATTTACTTAATTTCAAAGCCTGACCTTGTTCACGAATAAGCGATTTTTTTTTTCATTATAAATCCTTAGTTATCCATAATAATGTTTTATGCCTTGTCATGTGACAATTTGAATATAGTAAGGCTGTAGTAAGCATTTATTCATTAATGCTTGTTATGTTTTTGGGGACCATCATCGGAGCTTTGTGCTCAGAAAAAAATTGAGGAAATATTTGAATTACAAAGTTATCAACGACCTTTCGTTTTTCAACAGTATTTTGGGATTAACACGATTTCATTCAAAGATATTCTGATTATAGCATTATGATCCGTCAAGACTATTGGTGCATCAAGACATTCAATAATATTGAAATTCATTTGGAACATTCTATAATTCTGGAAGTGATAGAAAAATGTATGATTGTGAGTTATTTCAAAATACTGCAACTTTCTTTAAAGTTTCAATTTATTCTATGGAAACAAATTAAATTACAAAACTTTCGCCTCTTTCTGTCATTTGTTTCAAGACTATACAACCTCAGTAACGGTGTATCTGTTTTATGGCAAAATGACATGACGTATAAAAATATCTGTTCATGTTAGAGCACTTTCAATGAAATTTGGTCACATTCTCTGTTCAGCACTTTCTGAGTGCAAAGTCTTTTTGTAACAGCGGTCGTATCTAATAATGAACATTCAATCAACTGGTTTAATGGCGCACCAGCACTGCAAGGCTATTTACTTTGTGCCAATGATTTAAACAGTAGACAATGTTTAATGCTAGAAAAATTTCTTTAGATAACATTCAGTACCAAAATGGCTTTACCGATACAAGCGATGATAGCTGACATACAAAAGCACAAACATAAACAAATGTACAAAAATGTACAAAAAACCCCCAAAACACTAAACAAGCTCAAATAACACAAGCACGAATAATTGTAAATCTTGTATTCCAAAATAACATCTCAATCATTACGACAACCGCCATTATTTTAGGCATATAATAATGCGGATTCTAATCAGAAAAATTATGCCAAAAAAGTACGTATGTGTGCAAGTACCTTTGTTTAGGTGTTTTTGAAAAGTTAAGATCTATTTCTCGTCATTATTATCATTATCATTAGTATCATCAGCATCATAGACTGTATCATTATCATCAGTTCTTGAACGCAATTTATTGTCTACTTCAAAAAAATATCAAGGAAATCCGTTTAAATAGTATTGTCCCTTGTCAAATTTAAGGAACACGTCCTATTTAAAAAGATTATATAAAAATATTTACCTTTTCAAGTGTAAAATCTCGTGTTTTAATTTCATACATATAATTTCGGTGTAGATACAGGTTTGTCAAATATTTAAATACTCAGATGAGAGGAGGGGTATTTACGGGTGCATATTGGAAATGATCAAGCAGGACTACTGGTTCGGGGGCTCCGAGTGGGGGGGGAGTGGTCTAAACAATATTTAAGGGCTATTGGTAAAGCACAATTTAATACAGGTGGGTGGGAAAGGTACTCTGAATTAATAGTTACCAATTATTGCATCAGTTGAGCTATTGAACCAGTTAGCATGGAGTCTGTTGAACAACTTTTATGAACAACTTTTTATAAAAACAACTCGATACCATTTTGTCCAGACTAATGCAGTTATCAGCAATTTGGTTATGCATGTAGTGAATATTAAATACCACTGAAACTTGTGAATATTCCATGTAGTGGCAAGAATAAGTGGATTTAGCATAGACATGAGCTGAGTTTTGTTTCTGCACACTCTGTTTGCAGATAATATGTATTTTAGTCAGTCCTTATGAAAAGCGTTCTCCATTTAATTGGGTAGGCTAAATAGGTATGAAGTTTCCCAAAATTTTAGATCCAGAATATTTATGTTTTCAGCAAATACGCTTTATGTACATGTTGAACTGGTAATTCAGTTTTCTAAACTTTATTAATTGGTGAATCTTCAGCTTAAACCGCTAATCACTTTCTTGGTATCCTAATAACTGATTGAAGTTAAAATGTACGAAATACAAGACTTTGGTATTTTCCCTTTATACAGGATATCCAGCCACACATTTAACTGCCTCCTTGTATCCTGGTTTTCTATAACACCCAAGGTCTTTGTAAATGGCTACACTGTACAATAATTTGACAATTTATTCAATATTCAATGTCAATATACCATAAACAACTTATCACAAATACAGGAAAATCTAAAGCACCACTAACATGTTCATAATTAACTGTACAAATTACACGTGACCTATTCAACACACCATACAATTCAAGGAAGATAAGAACATGGATATATACAAGACTGCATGTCATATCCATCGTCATTAAGCATGTTACGCTATACTTGGTTTAACAGTCAAATACATTCACCAGATCTCTCCGAAGTCTCATCTTGCAAAGTACACAACTGTTAACATATCTTAAATCCGTTTGTTATTTTGTTAAAACTTAATTTCTCCCAATTTTATTCACATTGCTTTGCAATAAGTGCCCTCTCACTAACAAAGTGCATACAACATCTAGAATAGTTACATTTAAATTCACTATACATTTTATTTTTGTGTAGTACGTATAGTGTTTACTTAAAATAAGTAGCTAATGGCAAATACTTTTCATTATCTATAGACGGGTGCTAAGACAACAAGACTGATGATGCAGGACGATGTTAACTTGAGCGGATTAATACTTAAGTATGTGCGGTTTAATTGTGATGTGAAATGTACCCAATTATACAAATCATTTTATAGTACTTCTTTCATGAATGTTTTTCAATTCTCTGATATTAAGAATAACTACCTTCAATACGGCAAGAAATTTTATTACTAATATGCGTGTAATACGACCAGTTGATAGGACCGTATATTGAATTGAAGACTACCAATATGGCAGCCACCGTTACTATGCATGGTAATGTATGCCAGACACATTGTACGCACTGCTCAGTGTATAGGAAAAATGTAATGTTTGCTGTATATTGACTAGTCCTCATGGAACAGGATATTTACAATGCAATAGCACAATACTATCCTAATACCGTTATAATTTTGTTTTAAAATATTTTTGCCTATTTTAGCTCTTTTATAAATACATTATACTTAAAACAGCTTGTTCCTGAAAACCTGACAAGTTTTTTTGACTTTATGAATAACTTTTAAACTCGTGTACAATACGCGACATTTGACTTTACCATATATTCGTATTACTAATAGCTCTTAACACGCAAAACACTCACCTGCGTATAATATCACCACCAAGATATGCACCAACCTCATTTTCAAACCCCACTGGACACCCCAAAATTCCTGAAAAAAATCAATTGTATCCTTTTTACTTAGTTTTGCTTAAAGGCTAGATGGCACAGCCGTGACGTTTTCTTTTGTTTTTTGGCAGTTCTAAGTTTTATATGGGGTTCGGACGACATCTTCGCTAACCAAGGTTCTGATTATCCTTGAACTTGGCGGACCGAACATATAAAGCGGTGCTTTGTGCTAGTGACATTAGATTTCATGTGTTGCCTCCCTTAGTGTGTAATGCCAACAAACTGATAGCGCGGTGCATTGTACATCGGCCGAAAACGGTGGTTGCAATTTGCTTAGAAAGGATGCTTTATGTTTAACATCGAAAGTATGACTGAACCACAGATAAGTACAGGTATATATTAGTGAAATGTATTTGTGCAAACACGGACTGACAGTGGAAAATCAGTCCATTATTGTTGTGGGCTCCCCTGGTCTCCATCACGAAGGAACAGTGTTTAAATTTTGAAGTTTTAATTCACAAACCCTAAGGACAAAAATATCTGCTCGATATGCTAAGATGAAGATAGCATTTTCGGAACCTTAACTAGCGAAGATGCTTCGACGACAAAAGTGCCGTTTTCGTTTTATCTGTGAGGGCTAAAAAAGCTTGTAAAACAGGTGCAAATAACGCTGCACACGTGCGAGCTACATTGTAGATATTAGCTAGACAATTGGGATCCAAACGTTTCCGGGTACAGGTTAGTTGCCTACGGGGAAACCGCAATTGACCGCGTATATTTTATGTAGACGTTTAAACGTGTATAGAGACTGCATTAAAGGGACATGTACATTGTGATCTGAGAAAATGTCTTGTACGTGGATATGTCCATTAAGGCACATTTCACGGTTACACACTACATTTATTAAATTACCAACCGACTGAATTTGAAGGGATTTAGAGACACTGGGTTGTGACACGGGGGTTCGATATTAAGATCTCCATCAATTAATAGAGGGCCGGGGGTCTAACATGTAACAATATAAGGAAAGACTAGTCCGCAGCCCTCGATAGTTACAATTCTGCTAGTTTGTCCTAATTTCATCTTCTAATTTCCAACTTAAGCCAGCCTTAGTTCAATTTTCAAACAGCTCGACACACGTCTTTCAGTTTGTGACATACTGGAGAAAAGTATATTGTCCTCAGATTTCGACACCTGTATAAATACTGAGAAGTGTCGTTCGTATAGTCTTGGATTTCACTATTGAATGAAAGGGTTAATGGAAGAACTATCAGGGTTGGAACTATCGAGCGGTGGGGACCCCTTTGTCTTCCCGTGTTACATTGTTACAGGTTGGACCCCAAAACCTTGTTTCATAGACGGATATTCAAAATTTTGTTTGTAACAAACCCCTGTGGGGTTGGGTGTAATAACCTATACATTTCAAGTCTCACATGCAAAGTTATAATATACATTACTTCACCCTCGAAACATGGAACACATATGCCAGAGACTTTATTTTAGTCTAAAGGAACCATTTATGGATAGAACACGGGCTCATTACGAAGAAATTACGAGTATCCGTCAGTGAATCGATGGCTTAGAGGTCTAACCTATAACAATATAGAACAGGATAAACACGTGTCTGTACCCCTCTGTTATTTCAACCCTGCCAGTTTATCAAACTTTCGTCTTAATTTCCATCTCCAGTTAGCCATAATCAAGAATACTATAGCTTCCAAAGAAAGCTCGATAAGTCGTTCCGTTTGCGATATATTAAAAAAAAAAAATAAATTGTCCGCCGATTTTGACAGTACTGAAAAGTGCCGTTTGCATTTGGATAGTCTTGGCTTTCAGCATTGACCGAGCGAAGTTTGTTGTTCGCATCTTATCTTTCGGTTAATAGTGAAATCCAATAATATCCTAAGAGCTTTTGTTGATTGTCAATCATATGATCTTGTTAATTCTGCCAACATTTTCTCCAATATGTCACAACTGAACGACGTTTGTTAAGCTGTTTTGAAAATTTAACTATATTTTTTTGCTGTTGGCTTAAGTTGGAAATTGGCAAACGAAATTAGGACAAACTAGCAGTGTTGGAAGTACCGAGTGCAGACTAGTGTTCCCTTGTGCTATGTCGTTATAAGTTAGACCCCTCAGCAATCGAGTCATTGATGGATACTCTTATTTCTTTGTAACGAACTCCTGTTGGATAGCACAGGTAATTTAAAGATTACAGGTCTAAGATTTTTGGAAAAAAATGTTTTGAATTTCACTTCGCACAACAGTCACTATACGATTATTTGAGCAGCTACTAGAAACTTCAATAGTAATGAAAACTGGACCAAAACGGAAAGTAAGAAACATGCAGAATTTGGGATAGATTTTCGAACAGGAAGGATATTTCTAGAAATTATAACCTTTAACGGTCACTCCAAATGGTCCCTCTGTGGACAATTAGAACCTTATCCTTCCCTGGAAAAATTAAATTGAACACTAATAATTAGTTAGATGGCAAAGGTGAACTTTAACGCAACTCTTTGGAGACAGTTTTTGACTATAATGGAGCATTTCAAGACCATTGTTTAAACAAAATAATGGTATGTTTGATGAGAGGGATGTAATAAAAATATAATCACCCATTAAATTTTAACCTCCTACCTTTCACTTTACTTCGTAGAATCACTTTTGAATGGGTGACGACTCAATTACGATCTAACCGGCTCTATATAATGACTTGCAGCTAAAGCTATAGTTGATATAAGCGCGAAGTCAGCACGTGCGCCATAAGACATGAACTAATTGCACGAAAATTGCGCACAATGCAGATATAAGTAATCGAAATAAATTTATTGTGTGGGCCTCATATATCGACATTTACTCAAGTACACGATCTTATATTCTGTTCTGCACATGAATATATTATTTGTTGAGATATAACCTTACCATGGAATTTGTTTCCCTCTTTATCCAAATTATTCAGATATGTATTATGTCCGTGTTATTAAGACTATCCCACAAAACTCCCATCCATTTTCACTAAATGCAACAATATTCAGTGCGTCCAGTTGACCCTAATCGTGTCCCTTTCTTTTCATTTCTTTCTTTTCTGAAAATGATCCTATTAACTGAAGACGCGGCAAGATACGCATGCTAATTTCTTTTTCATCGTACTGCGAAAATTTTTGAAATTATCTAAATGTAAGGAAAAGAGAGATACTATTGCAAACTAAACTCTGCACAATTCTCTTAGGTTTATGTTCTTTAAAGATCCTAATTCTCTGATTGACTTCATTCCATGCCTTCACTTTTTATATGGTTTGCAGTGTGAGCTGGAAGAAGTAGTTACACAAATATTACCATGTACGTTGTACGAGTTTGTACTCTGAGATAATATCAAGCACAATTCAGGCAAGTTGATAGTACACCAAACATTTGTGACATTATACAGTCATAGGTGCGTATACCATGCCACTTGGGTGCAATTTATTAAAAACAAAGATACCAAAACTAATGCCTGGGTACAACCTTATATGAGTATATTTGTTTTGTGTCAGGCTTTACACAAAATTGCATTCACAGTTCAATCAAAATACGTGATGTTGTTAAGATAGGTAAAATGGACAAATATATATATATATATATATATATATATATATATATATATATATATATATATATATATATATATATATATATATATATATATATATATATATATATATATATATATATATATACATATATATATATATATATATAAATATATATATATATATATATATATATATATATATATATATATCTCTATATATATATATATATATATATATATATATATATATATATATACGCTTACATATTGGACGACACTGACCCATTAAATTTTATTGGTAAAGTATACAGTCGCTGTGGTAATATCTTCTCCAGTTCTTTAAAAAAGTAAAAAAAAAACAATTTGAAAATAATTTATTATACGTGATGCTGCAAGTTTGTACGAAACATCCAATAGGGATAACAGTTTTCAGTTTTAAGAATTATTTTCACCTGTTGCCTTTTGGAAAACATAGGGTAATACCTTCTTGTCTCAATAACAAGAGATTAACCGAAACGCAGGTATAATCTACGGAGAAATAATATATGTTTTCCAGAAGTTAAACAAAGGCAACTTTCCTGAATTAAACAATGCAACGCATAAAATCTTTGTATATGATGACGAGAGTTGAATATCTACACTCCACATGTCAGATCCTGATGAATTTTCTTTCCAGTTTAGATTTATTCGGTAATAAAATAAAAGAATTAGAAAATCGGAAACCCTTGGCAATTAAAACTGTTCCAGAATGTTGACACTATTTGTTGTTGTTGCTGTTTGAAGGAACAGACTTGTGCAATGCGCAATATCAAATTGTATTTTTTATAGAAGCTTAGCCGTCAGAGAAAAGTAAAATCTTGCGTTGTTCGTGGAAAAGAGTTCTGATTTGATATACAAACCGTAATCTTTGTCGTAGTGAAGCGATAAAAAAAGTCAAGAATATGAAACGTTCAGACTATGGTCAATTTATTCACTTAACGTGCAGTAAAACTCATGTAAATATAACAGCTACAGTCAATCTGGCATAGTTACGCTGAAAACTTACTAAAATTACAATATCAAACTTTTCATACGATGCCTCTGTTTCTGTAATATAGCCTAATGGGGTCGTTTGAGGCGATATGCACATGTGGAACGGGTATTGCACGTGTGAAATGGGACAAACAACACAATACTCTTTCGACAAGTCATGTCTGTGCGTCAGACAAATACTCGAAATGTTCACTTAAACAGATAGATTACAAAGAAGCTCAACGCATGATTTTTTAAAATTTATATTAAGGGCTATTGGTAACGCGAATTGGCTTAACGGGTTGGTAGGTGCGGTATCGTCGAATGTCGCGTATAGTACGTAACAAGTTTAAAATTGTGTGTTACTAACTTAAAGTAAAATATTCAGGGACAGTCTGGTTTGCAGAAATGTATTTATATGAGCTAAAGTAGGTAATATGGTATGGTATTTTACGCGAAATAGATCACGACATTAAGACAGCATTGTGCTATTGCACTGTAATAATCATGCTGCATAAAGACTAATCAGAATGCTGACCGTTCCGGTGGCCTGCGTGATTAAAGAGTATGCCTCTGATGCGGGATATAATTGGTTTGAACCCCGGCCGAATCATACCAACAACTTATGAAAAGGTACTAGCAGCTGCCTTGGCGTTCAGCATTAAGAGATTAGTGTTAGGAATGGTCGGCCTGGTATCAGTGACAATGACTTTGTGGAACATGATGCAATATGTTTGCAGTATGATGCCCCACACAGCAGACATCATAGCGATATGACAGGAAAATTTATCAAGCTATGTTAAAAATCCTAATAACACATACACACAAGGCAGGATGCAACGAGCGTTACATTTGTCATTTGCATTGGCCCTTGCATACAATACACATAGGAAACATCACGGTGCAAAGCAATGTAAGCTGTTATATTGGTCTTAATCTAGCCAACCCGATCCGTAGGCTAACATTCTTATTACACGCATACATTTGACCCCATAGCTATCTAACTTTCAATATTGAAAATAGTCATGGTTGGACCGCCTCGGATGCGAAAGGTCGTGGGTTCGATCCCCATCGAGTCATAACAAAGACTTACAAAAATAGTTTTAACAGCTGCCTCGCTTGAGGCTCAGCATTAAGAGGTTAGTGTTAGGACTGGTCGGCCTGGTGTCAGGATAATGTGGCTGGGTGAGACATCATGCTATATGTCTGCGGTAAGATGCCCCATTGCTAGACATCAATATAAACTGCCACACTGCAGACATCTCAGTGATATGACTGAAATTTTATTAAAGCTACGTTAAAAATCATAATCACATCACATCACAGTAATGGTTGGTACCGATAATATAAATGAGAATTGCAAAAAATTGCTGAAATACATACAATAAAATGACTGATTTGCTTGTTTACATTTTTTTATGTTCATCACAATTTTCAACGCATGTACTTTTGTAAGTATTAATCCGCCAATGTTTAGATCTTCTAGCTTCATCAGTCTTTCGTTATTAATACCCTTATCAAGATAATAAAAATATTTTTCAGTAACTGTATATCTTAAATATTTATTTTCTGCATGCATAAATGGTATGTATATTGAACTTGATTGCAAATATGATAACCATTCCTATTGTGGCATGCATTTCCGCTAGTAAGTTAGAAGACATTCCACCAATACAAGAGTGTGAATCAAATTAATAAAAAACACATTTAAAAAATTAAATAAAGTTACAAACTGATCAAGCAAGATAAATTAACAGCTGCGTACTTTTCAAGATGGTACTTCACTCGGTTCTGGTGGTTGTCACGACTGTCACTAATAGTCAAAATTAAACGAAGTATATAGCACAACATGCACGTGGATGGTGAATATGACATGTATTCATTCATATTTCCATGAGCTTTTCTATATTAGATTATATGGCGCATGTCTAATAGGCCATGTATATTAAAAGACATTAACACTTTTATGTTATGTTTTGATGTTAGTTTTCTTAGTAGGTAAATATTAGTGTTATTAATTGTTAGTAGGTAAATATTAGGATTTAGTGAAATTTTTATGTATTTACGATAACTAATTATTTATGTTATTTTGTAAGACACTTGAATTCTAGACTGAAAAAAGTAGCTATGTCATTATACATTGTAGAAATTTGCAGAGACACATGTGTTTTAGAAACCATAATACAACCAGACATATTAATTTGGAAGGTCGTCTATATAAAGGAAAGATATTAAACCAAAATCGTAGATTTTGCACAGTGTTGTCTATAAAAGCCATTATTAGAATGCCACGAAATTGGCTGAAGATTTCAACTCTAAATTCATGAATTAATGAAAGTTTAAAAATGAAATTACCAATTGTGGTACTATAAATGGCACAGCATGTGCAGAAAAAACATGTGAGCTGAGAATTTGAATATATATTTGAGACTTTCGATGTTTGGCACCATAATGTTTTGGACTGAGATTATGGTGTTATTATTATTATTATTATTATTATTATTATTATTATTATTATTATTATTATTTATTATCTTTCTTCTTTTTATTCTTCTTCTTCTTAATATTAATATTAATATTATTATTATTATTATTATTATTATTATTATTATTATTCTTCTTCTTCTTCTTCTGCTTATTATTATTATTATTACTATGATGATTAATTATTATTATTATTATTATTATTATTATTATTATTATTTATTATCTTTCTTCTTTTTCTTCTTCTTCTTAATATTATTATTATTATTATTATTATTATTATTATTATTATTATTATTATTATTATTATTATTATTATTATTATTCTTTTTCTTCTTCTTCTTCTTATTATTTTTCTTCTTCTTCTTCTTTTATTATTATTATTATTATTATTATTATTATTATTATTATTATTATTATTATTATTATTATTATTATTATTATTATTATTATTATTTCCAAATGCTTAGATATTAGGCTTATCTTGATCGCAAAATTCTTCTTATAACCAGTACAGGCTTTCATACCATCTTATTTAAAACTTGAATCCATGTTATTTGCAAACAGTATGTTCAAAAGAAGCATTCATGTTCAGATTCACCAAGTTTTATTCAAAATCTACTTTTCTTTGTCATTAAACCAGTTATTCGTAAGTGTCAGCAGCATTTAATTTTCACCCCATGATCCATATAGCACTGTGCACTGCATCAAGTCTATGGACTAAAAGGAACGGAATTATTTTTATTATATGATATTCTTTCACACACTCACTGATAAATGATGCATGTTTTTATTTGAAAGAAACGGAATATAGCTATTAGCATAGTATTGAGCAATTTCTTCACAGAGTACCGTCTCCACCAACTTGTACTGAATTGTACATTACCAATAATCCTTAATTAAAATACTGCTAAATATAAAGCAGCAAACTACTATTTCGAACGAACTTCTAGGGGCCATTACATATTTCCAAGTATTAATTCCGAGCTATTTTCGCTCAATTTGCACTTTCAAAATAAAATGCCAGTGAAAGTAAGGGTATATTATATTTTATTGGTGTCCGTTCTGGCAGGAACGCTGGTTTGGTTTTGGTGGTAGAGGGTTAACGTCATTTTTCAGCCCACGATAGCTGAACATAATATTAAATAGAAGCAGAAACTTCATTTTAAATGCGCGAAAAAGAAAACTATCATCAAAGCATAACAAACATTCAAAGTTACATTAAAAGCAGTTGAATATATTCTTGATATTGAAACGATACAATATGTAAGGGAGGCAACTTCTCTAAACTTTGTAATATTCGTACGGTCAGTTCCTGTCACATAACATGTGATGCGTATCATTTTTTTATCTGTTCAATAGCATCAATTTAAATAAGCTTTCATGCAAATTATAAGCTAATGGAAATATACATTTTCATAATTATTTGAATAATATATGCAACAGAAAAAATTAAAATAAATGATTCAATACAAATTTTAAATTCTTTAAATTTTATTTTAATTTGAAAATATTTTTCATGTGTTAGTGTCATTTCTGAATTGTTGCACGTAAATTATTTTTACTCAGAAAGAAACTTATATTGATGACTTTTCGAATATTATATAATGTTATAAAGAATTCGAAAATGAAATAAAAATCTCCAATAGTTTTATTATTTTATGGTTTTAAATCTGATTAATATTTCTTTAGACGTGAATACTTCCGTAAAATGTTTGTGTCGACAGGAACATGTCATAAAAATGCATTTCCGAACCAGAGATTAACACTTCATTACGATCTACACTGTTTTGAATGTCAAGGTTACTATTACCTAAAAATAGTTCTGCAATTAAATTTTCATTTCCTCACAAATTAAGTTCAAAAAGACTGATGTAGATGAAACGTTTTATGTATGATTCTCTTAACAAAGCACGTAGTCTATAAGTCAGTAGCTTGTAGTCTATACAGTCAGAAGCCTGGAGTCTACACAGTCAGTAGACCGTAGTCTAAACAGTAGCCTGTAGACTATATAGTCAGTAGACTAGTCTATTAGTCAGTAGCCTGTAGTCTACACAGTCTGATCGTTCCATCTAAACAAAGGCTTGAAGTTATTACATATAGGTGTTACTGGCAAGTCCAAAGATCAATAGGAAGACCATAAGGTTAAGATAGCGTATTCTTATCCGTCCCAACGTTGACACACAGCAGGAGGGACATTGTCCGCTACATTTGATTGGATCGGTTCACAGCGATACCTAATCGGAATTAGGATTTAGATTCCAATGATAACTTTCAGAATTAGTAAAGATATAATTTAGTATTTACATGAAAGGATTGCGGATCAAAAGGGTTTACTCGAGAAGAAGCCACTAGTAATTTGGCGGTAAGACTTGGAGGTAACTTCTTAGTAAAGTAAATGTTTTGAAAGGTAAGTAAGGTATTTGCTCTTTTTTTGTGCAGAATATTACGGCATCATAATTGTAATTATTTGTAGTATGTATACATAGTTACTAGAATCGTTTAGTATGTAGAATTACAAGAGTATTTGAGAAATGAGCTTGAACTTACGTAGATAATTATTAGATGCGAGGCAAAATATGTATATTGTTAGCTTGTGGTCAGAAATAATTTTGTAATTTGCTATTAGGTTATTTAGTAGTAAACTAGTTTATTTATTAATGCACTATGTTAGAATTTGACCGAGTCTTCAAGAGTTGTCGACAGAATAGTAGTCGTGGTAGGGATGTGAAGGAGGAGAAGAGTCGAGGAGGAAGGGGACAATGAAGTGGGAGAAATAAGAGAAAGAATACAGCATAAGACTAGAAATACTAGGACAGGTGGAAATCAATCTCACACTGCTTATCAAACGATGCAATAGGCTACTTAAAGGGTCGAGCAGAAGAAGTGTAATTGAGCAATTTGATTCTTGAATTATTATTAAATTGTTACTCATTGAATATCAACCTTGTTGCATAATTAACCACCTAACCGTCGGCAGTGCTTTACATCTTTCGCTAAATTGAACTTTCAACAAAATAATGCCTGGGTGGGACTTCTTCAGTAGTTTAAATAAAACATTGGAAGCACCCCACCCCAACCATGGCAGCTGAAGATCTTGATGTTTATATAATTATAGCAAATTCTGTTTCTATGGGAATAAGATCATGAAAACTTGCAAGCGTGCTTGTTATCACGAACTTCCCAAAATGTTTCCGCTTTGACTTTTGGAAAGGCTCGTTTCACTTGTACATTAATCACACACGAGTTGATGAAAGCGTGCATATTTTTCAGTGCATTCAGAAGCATACAGTGGAACATTAATGAAGCATGACATAAGGTTCTTTTGAGGGTGAGTATTAGTTGTTTTTCAAAGCCAGTGAAGACAAGATTGACAATTTCTTTGCTTGGGATTGGCAATATGTCTTTAGCAATTTGTCATTTATTTTTTATGTTTTGCTGGTTATTCAATGATCTAATCGAATCAAGAACCTGTATTATTTGTATACTCTTCATGTTCGATGAACTCGGATGCATTTATTTACATATTTATGGATAAACACACATTTTGAACGAGACCCTCCATCTGAAATGGTTTTGAATGTTTTAGCCCAATATATCTGGTTTTATAGAAAATATCGTCTGAAGAATAAATACATAATAGGTGCTAGTTGACAGACTAAACCTTGAAACAGCAATTTAGGTTAACCGTAATATGCTACTGTCTGGTTTTGTACCCGGCCATTACATAAATTCCCGTACAGCATTGTTGCTATTGGTTCCGGATCGTGTGCGTGTTTTGAACCCGCCATCCTGTTACGTGTCTGACGCTCAACCAACTGAGCATGTGCGACTCTTATGTAAAAAGATGTAACCATTAAACTTGAAAAACACTTGCCTGATGTTGACCTTGTCACTCAATTCGAATAGCTTTCATCTCTGGATTTACTTTTCCGATACTTTAGGTGTTTACCCTGCTGCATGGCTGATGAATGCGTAGCAAGCAGTACTCAACATATTATATTTACTTGCTTGCGAGCTACCAACCATCGTTCTAAATATGAAAATGCTCATATTTCCATTTACATTGACGTTCTTATTAAGCGGTCCGTCTGGCTGAGTAGAACATGCATGTAGTTAACATTTTTAACTTTGAAAATTTCTGTCTAGGGTCACTCATTTCTCAGCATATACTTAAAGCCACCTTCGTATTGGCACATCAGTTTAAGTATTTCTACGACTTGGTACAAGTCTGGTTATGGACCTTAGCAAGCTCATTTGGTCAAGTTTTTATCGTAATGCTAATTGCAAAAGTCTTGAAATTTGAGCTGGATTCAGGAATGGTTATTCCACATATTTGTCAGCCTTATTTAAATTTATGAGAATGAAAAATATTTATACACGCTTGTTGATGTTAAATGTGACTCCGTTAATGTTTGTAGTAGGATTCTGTTAAATTGTACACTAGGTAACTGAGGAAAATGTTTTAATGTTATACTAAGTATTTAATATAATATCAAAGCACACGTCTTTGTAAATACATTCTCGGGGGTGGTGTGTTCTGATGTGAAAAAGGTCTCAACACTAAGGTAAAATGCATCTATTTTTCTCTATAGTACTAAATGGCCAAAAATCGTTATTAGTAAATGGGTATCGAAGATGCGCTGTACCATCCAAACATACCAGGCTTCTAAACATGTCAAATGGTATGTTGCGATGTTTCTATTTTCACGATGAAAGAATGTATTCCTTATTTTTGTTCTGCCATGACTAACGTTTACAATTAAACAGTGCAGTTAAAGTACGACTCGTAAATTATTTGCATGTTGTGGGATTGTGTTTTCCAAAATCATGTCTGGTCATGTCATGCATTATTTAACATTACACCTTGTATTTGTTCATTATTTTTCTTTGATACCTCATATGTTGTTAGCTTTGCAATCTAAATATAATAATCTCTCTTCGCACAATAGCATCTCCATTTATCTACAATGTGCCAAAGTTTCACTCTTTCGATAATGACGTATGCGATGTCATGTGGATAAATACTCTCCATATGGCATTATTCATGAGTATTAAATTTGCAATATTTAAGGCTTAATTTGTTTAATGAGTTTGTTTCTCATGAAAACTAAGGACAAATGTACCGAAAATAACATTCCACAGAAACAAAACTAAAAAAGTACCAATATTCATACATGGACTTTGAGGATAGAACACATGACAAATCCATAAATTTCCAGGCAGCAGTTTTTTTTTAATACCCAACAATACCACATAAATGCACATTCGCCACAGTTTAATCAAGACTTCTGCAATTTCTACGAACCTTTTCACAGTAAACTGGCCTGAAAAGAAATTCAAAAATTGCACTAAACAAAAATTTCTTGAAAAAAAACCCCAAGCAATTCTTTTCAGTTTTAGTTTAGATTTCATTTTTATTTTAAGGTAACGTTAAAAAACGGTTTAACATCAAACTTTCAAAATGATAATTCGCAAATGGTTACAGAAGTGGAGGTGATGCACAATTATTCTTGCACGGCATCCTTCAGAGTTCCTTATAATATACAAATATTTATCCCCTGGTTTGGTGTTATACGGTGCATACCCCCTCCCATGGCATGCATTAGACTACCCTTAGGTTATACGAAGGGAAATCGTAATTACAAAAGTAAACACGACATAATTTCAGTTCTTAAACATTTTAAACTATTGCATCAGCAATTAGTTTTCATTATTTTACAAAACTTGTTTGGTCTTGCAAAATTTAGTTTTGCAATTTTATCTTATTAGAACCTTAAAACATTTTAAACTGTAAAATATTGATTTTTGATGCGCTTTAAATAAATATTCGGATGTTATGAAACCAAATGTTTACCTGCTCGCATATCATACAAGGTACCGACATACCAACAAAGTTGCCTAAATAACTACCCTCTAGTGACAGGGTATTAAAGACATAACTTAAAACCGTTTACCATTAAATGTTAACTGGGTACGTCAGTTAGTAAATGATGAACACGAATTATTTTAAATTTTAAAATCTTCTCTACAAGCTATTATACTTATCTACCCCGGTAAACAAGATTCTATTGGAGATTAAAGAGATTAAAAGATTAATTCCAGAGATTAAAATTACCTTGATGTGACGGCAGCTATACAAAAAAGCATCAATAATTGCCTTCAGTAATCACTACAGGAAAGACCTGGCAAGAAAAGCATGATGCATGCAGTCCATTCTTTCCGTTCATATATTCCTTTAATGTACAATGCACGTGGAACTTGCCAAGGCAAACGGATTACTTTATGCAATGTTTTGACCGTAACTTGAGAAGTGTATCACTGAATAAGCATTTATTCCAACTTCTGTCCGCATTAGTCGAGAGTAGGCAATGAAGTAATACACTTGTCTAGTTTGGATGTCTAGTTTGGATAAATAAAACTGAAGCACGGATGCTTAACTATTGGTAAAACTTAGATAACATCGACCTTTGGCTTTAAGATTTAATAGTAATGGTGATGAATCAAGTTAACAAGTTTTATAATAATAATAATAATAATAATAATAATAATAATAATAATAATAATAATAATAATAATAATAATAATAATAATAATAATAATAATTCCTGCAACTTTTGACACGGTAGCAAAGACTTTACTTTGGAAAAATGTATATAATTTACGTATCTATTATTCATCAAGATGCGTGTGCTGGCCCGATTTCATTTGCATATTAATACTTGTAGCATGAACAGTAAAAATATCGAATTGAACCAACCAAGGTAGGTCAAATGTGAAATATAGGTCACAGTTAACTTTGTGTGTGATTTAGAATTTTAACGTAGCTTTAAAAAAATTCAGTCATATCGCATTGTGGCAGTTTATAGTGATATCTAGCATTGGGACATCATGCTGCAGACATTTAGCATGATGTCCCACCCAGTCAAATTATCCTGACACCAGGCCGACCAGTCCTAACACTAACTTCTTAATGCTGAGCGCCAAGCTAGGCAACTGTTAGTACCGTTGTTTTTAAGTCTTATACACAGTTAAGTTGTAGAATATAGATGTAGAATGAAGATATAACCATTCGCCATGTTAGCAGTATTGTACAGGAGCTAAAACGATAAGATGAATAGATTATTTGTTTGTTTGTTTGTTGTTGGGCTTAACGCCATTTTCAGCACACAATAGACTATTCATGGCGGCCAGTATTAATGGTGGAGGAAGAAACCGGGAAATCACCGGAAAGAACCACCGACCCACGAGAAGCTACTGGCAAGCTTTCTCACATATCCACATTCGCCGAATCCTAGACTCGAACCCACGCAGACAGAGGTGAGAGATGAATAGATTTTTAAAAAAAACAAGACTGAAAATTTAAATTTGGGATACAAAAACTTATTTGTATAGTTGTATTAATATATCGTTCTGATCACCTAATGTAATGATTCTGGCATGAACACTGATCGTGACAAACCCAGATTAGTGAAGAATGCAGGATAAACCGACGTACATGACGAGGGTGTAGTGCTCGTCAAGATTCATCCCCTGGCCAATTTTGCACATGTTTGTTTAATTTAATGTATATTTACTGCTGATTTGGCTGATAAAAGGTTATTTGGATACGAGAAAAAAGGCACATACTATAACGAAAATGCACATAGTCAACCTAACCTGTTGTTGCAAAGGTGAATGTACTACAAGATGCATTCAATCACATACTTTAACAATTCAAGCATGAACAGAGCTTGGTACACAAACGTAAAACAATTTAAACAAAGATTGAAGCATGCAAAGTTTAGTGAACCATTTTTTGAGACAATGGTGTGGTGTTTTCAGAGGTTTATACAATCGTATTAGTTATATTCCAGCCTGAATAGAACTTGAAAAATAAATTTAAACAAAAACTTTAAGCAGTCAGCGAAGCATAAATTGTAGCTAACGATGACTTTTCGTGATGATAGAAATGAACTCGTGAAGCTGAATCCCCTAACCAAAAATAATCCACTTGTAACGTTTTTTACACGGTTGTATCAAATTAACCCCGTCAGGCCCTTCCACTTGTGAAGGAAAATAGATGCTATAAAACCAACTATAAATTAATGCTTGTGATATAGAAAGAAACCATGGTTAGCATTCAGAAATAGCGTACCGCACTTTTCTGCTTCAAGGGGAAGGGGTGTTTCTCGAAATCGTTTCATTTTCGAAATAAATAGGCATTCACTTCTTTATATACAACACCACACCCATTATAAAACCACACGCACACTCACATGCATATATACAGTATAACACCTTTATCTAGAATTGGCGTTGACCGCGTGCGTTGCAGTCGGCATATTTGCTATATTGGGGAACACAACGTTTCATCCTCTTGCTATACACGAAACGGAGGACACAGGTTTTCTTCTCCAGCTTCCCGTTACTACAATGGTAGTAGCTGTGACAATTATTCCAAACAGGAAATGTTTCTCCAGAGATGCAGCCGTCCGTCTGTGAGGTTGGATTACTGATCACGACTGGATCTGCGTTTTTAAAAGATAAAAAACCTAAATAATTGTGTCAATATCTTATCTAAAATGTAGTGACCTCTGGCTTTGAACAAACATACATTTGATATTACTAGAATAAATTTTGTGGAATTCAACGCGTCAAATGATTAACATATGTTCAATAGCCACATTTCCCTACATGCAAATACCAAATAACAAAAACTGAGGTTTCATAAACTACAGCAGAATGTAATCAGCAATTAGATAGCTCGCCTCCAACATATTCTCTTGACTAGAGTAACCCTGACAACGAAATGTTGGCCTCTTCGGTAATTAGCATTTGTTATTTTATTTTTTTTTTTTTACAATTTTTGAACTTTGGATGTGTTAATTGGCAATATAGCGCTCGTATTGTTCTAAATGATGTTAAGCAGAGTAATACATATAAAATACGTGACGGGTATTTATGACAAAGAAACAAACTTTCTTGTGAAGTAGTTTATTTTTAAAAAAATGATTGTATTATCGTTATATCATTTGTTATATATTTGTTTTTATTATATTATTGAAACTGGGTTTAGATTATTGATTGCATTGCAGCATATGATCCAGATTTTACTGGGTGAGTCACAGGCTTTGAGTGACCTCCGAACGACATCCAACACAAAAGTTATTTAAGTAACGTACGTAAACAAATGACCTTTGGTTGTAATGGTGTAGTACTATCATTCAATTATCAAATTTCATAATGCCAACATAAAAGTAGAGTTGGGCACCACAAAATATGTTGAAATGAGGTGCACCGCGGTATATCGGAACATACATCAATGCGCGTATCACGGAAATATTGCAATGATGTTCGGGACCAACAGGAGGCTGACGATAATGTATGAAAATATCCGAAAAAGCTGAAAATATCTGGCTCCGATTCACAACGCAAAGTTATATGCATTACATTATTTTACACAAGAATAGTTTGAGACGAACATAAGGGTCGGTATCTTTTATCAGATTTGCTACTTTTTACTCTAATTGTTGTAAATGGTTATATATAGCCAACTCACTGTAACAGGCAATGTCCTAACATCAAAAATGGATCCTACAATTTACAAGCCACTCTGTTAATGTAATAACAGGCATGGAGACTTTGAATGGGGGGTTACGACACCCGGGTCATATATTTGAGAAGACCAGCACATTTGAAACGCAATTTTCAAGAAAACGCCTGGGGCCCCGAGTGGCCAAGTGGTCTAAAGCGCGTCCGTTACGGATCACTGTCATCTCACCTCTGTCTGCGTGGGTTCGAGTCTAGGATTCGGCGAATGTGGATATGTGAGAAAGCTTGCCAGTAGCTTCTCGTGGTTCGGTGGTTCTTTCTGGTGATTTCCCGGTTTCTTCCTCCACCATATATACTGGCCGCCATGTATAGCCTATCGTGTGCTGAAAATGGCGTTAAGCCCCACAACAACAAGAAAATGACTAAATTCTCAATGGACCGAGTAGTAACGTAAAAATGAATCGGTATACATTCATGGTGCTTGTACCTGGCACATTAATATACCCTAATAAATAACTCAAAAATTGTACGTCATTTTGTTTTAAAACAATTTTGCCCGAATGCCTTTCACAAATTCCCATTTGCCCTTATGTTCAGCACATGATACAAGGATCTTAAAATACATGTACATTTAATGTGTATTGTGTACTTGACCTTTGTCCGTAATCAGGGTAGAGGCTTGGCATACCCGACTATGTGTTTTGATATATTTGCAAGTTGTAAACAAGTTGTGTACTGATATTCGAACACAAGGTCTAGCCAGATTAATAAACTTAGAATAAGAATACTCTGGAAGCGATCTCTTGACGCAAATCCAGGATATTATATATTGTACTTGTTTTTATACAGGTTGCGGTAAACAAAATTACTTATTCCCGTTTTAAGAGTTGTCTGGAGAATCGTGTACCTAAAGCACATAATCTGAAAAATAGCATTTTAGCATACAGCATAGGTCACATACCTCTTTGAGAGAAGGATGCATTACTTGCCAAGATGCCTCCAGTCAACAAATAGGATTATATATTGGTTGGTGGGCGTTTTAGATTTTAAGTCAACGATTTCTAAGATGGCAATTTAATGTAATCGTCTATTTTGATTCTAGAGAGCGGAACTTGACAAGGATTGAAACTGATAACAGGCTACTTTTTTGACAAGTATTACACGTAGAGTTTGACCTCTCCGCCAAATTTCAATACCAAATTTCTATGAGAATTGTGTTATTAGCAAAATGCAGTTTGTATGGGTGACCCGATTTCAGATAAAAATTATGTATTGTGTTGAAACAAACCTGCATATAGATGACTTATCATTGTGACGAAGTATTAGACACTAGGTTTCATCTCTTCACAAAGTTTCAGTACCAGATTTCAATAAGAATACTTTTTAGCATAATTTATCCTCTATATTGGTAATGTACTTACAGAACCAAAGCTAAATATTGTTCCAACACCAATTTCTTGCTTCAATGTATAATTGAATGCATACAATAATGTAAAAGTTGTACGCATATTCCCTGGTCAGACCATCTTATCCCGATTCATAGGAGTGTACAAATCTTTATAAACCACTTTAGAAAACGGATTGAGGTGAAATGAAATTAAAGTTTCAATCGCAATAAGGCTTTATGTGTCATTATAGATGCTCAGGTTTTGTATAATAAATAGAAACTAAAAATTACAATTGTTTTAGCTCTTGTTGCTCCGGATTTTACCAATGAATTTGAGTATAATATAAATTGTCTTACACTGAGAAATGTACTTTTTGTAAAACTTTACTGGAAACAGTTTGTTTTGGAAATGTAATGTGATAAACGGGCGGTGGAATGAGGAGTCCTACTTGATTTGGAATAATGTGAACATGGACATTGTGCCTAGTCCAAAGACTAGATGCAAGTATTGATGGGATATATCAGCAACTTTTCCTTTCGTTGGGTTTAACGCCATTTTTCAGCACACGATAGGCTATACATGGCGGTCAGCATTACTGGAGGAAGAAGAAACTGGGAAATCCGCGGAAAGAACCACCGACCCACGAGAAGCTACCGGCAAGCTTTCTCACATATCCACATTCGCCGAATTTTAGACTCGAACCCACGCAGACAGGTCTTTTTGTTTCTTTTAACTAATATATATATATATATATATATATATATATATATATATATATATATATATATATATATATATATATATATATATATATATATATACAAGGTTTACACGTTGTTTACCAATGGTTCCTATGTCTAAAAGATGTTTTATCATCGGCAAGTTTGTATTAAGTAAATTGAAATGAAAGGTCTTCAGCTTTGCTTGACTCGCCCGGGTATCTCTTCCAAGGTCAAGTTTCAATTGGATTTCGTAAAGATGGATGTATTGTACATGTAAAACATATTTGTACTTTAGTTTTAGTGTTTTCATTGATTGGTAAGGCATAAAGTGACATATGCAAACATAAACTATACTTGAAATCGTGCTACAAGACGTACATTTGAATTGTCTAACAATGTTTCTCAGTTAACTAGTTTAAAAATTGATCCCGCTTTTCTCAAATCAAAAATGTTTCATTCTATTCAGAATCGATTGCAATATTTTTTCCAATTTGTTGGTCTTGAGAAACACCTCGCTCCGTCGAAATCTAGGCAGAACCTTTTCATTTATATATATATATATATATATATATATATATATATATATATATATATATATATATATATATATATATATATATATATATATATATATATATATATATATATATATATATATAACATTGTTAGACAATTCAAATGTACGTCTTGTAGCACGATTTCAAGTATAGTTTATGTTTGCATATGTCACTTTATGCCTTACCAATCAATGAAAACACTAAAACTAAAGTACAAATATGTTTTACATGTACAATACATCCATCTTTACGAAATCCAATTGAAACTTGACCTTGGAAGAGATACCCAGGCGAGTCAAGCAAAGCTGAAGACCTTTCATTTCAATTTACTTAATACAAACTTGCCGATGAGAAAACATCTTTTAGACATAGGAACCATTGGTAAACAACATGTAAATCTTTTTTATATTCTGAACAAGTTTAGAATGCCCCATCCATCTGGCATATATTGAATGACTTGATTTAAACACAAGGATCTTAAATAAGGCTAGAAAATTGTCCAATGAACATAAAGCAAATCCTATTGTTAAACTAAACGCGTGCAGACGACCATTGCACGGCACGGCACGGCATGCAACGGCACGGCACGGAAATGAAGTATTTTTAAAACAAATCCGACTCTACGTTCAAGCTGAATTTGTGCCAAAATAATGCATATTAGTAGATTTAAAAAAAAATAAATTTAATACCTTTTCCTATATAGACCAATTTTAAATTTGGTACAATCACCTATTTTCTGGAACACTTTCACTTGCTACATATCAATACGTATTCTTCGATAGTATCGTAATACACAGTTGGAGCAACAATATGGAGACGTGAACATCTTCCAGACAATTCGTTTGAGATTTCTGAATATGCGGTCATGATACTAAATACCGACCAGGCTTGAATAACTTGCAACTCTTGCTCTTAGTGGCAAGAATAAAAACTCCGATCTTTTGCTTCAAAATCAATATCATTAAATATCACAGTATTACAAAACTTCTCAGATTTGAAGATATTGCATTTTGAAGGCTTAGTTTTTAGTCTCATCTTTAATAGTTCATAGAATTCAACAAATGATGTCATCTCCAGACCCCTCTCTCAACATGACACTTTTTGACCAGTACACTCAACTATACTTGGGCGGCGGAAGTTGATTTAATCAGCAAGATCTGAACAGAATATACAAAGAAAATTCAGTCTGGAAACGTTTACCTTTATCTTGCATAGCAATCCCCTACTTTGCTCATTCGGAACGATTTCTCAGACTTTCTGAAGCTGTATATTAACTAAGTAAATGCCAACACTACAAATTACATTTGCATATGTTCCTTCTAGCGGATTAAATAATGAATTAAAGTTTGGTTTTCGAGTTGAACCTTTGAGGATAAGATATTTCCAAGAAGGAACCAGAGAAGTGGACTGATGTTTATGCCACAGCAGTCAGATGAGTTTTGCTGAAACTCTGGCGACTTGACTTCCTGAGCCAAAACACGAAGCAGTCATTTGCTCTGGCACAGATTTTTTGAAAATACTGAAAGGTTAACCTACGTTACAAGGGATACAATTGTGGGCTGACATTTCCTTTCCCTCTGAGGGGAAAGAAGAGATGATCTACCAATCGACTATGTCCTACAATTTCATTTCAGAACTTGTTCTGGGTCCTGTCGATTAAAAAGAAGTCCAGAATATACAGGAATTTCATTTCAAAGTCTGACAATGAAATCAATGGCCACGACGAGTGATATTGATCCATCTTGTCACAACTGTAAAGTAGTTCGGGTCTACAAAGAGCATGTAATTAGCGGAATTTACCGATCTTGTACGAGAGGTGAACCAATGAGGCTCTTGATCAGCCAGGTAAATACCCATGATATTTGCTAGAAGTGGAGTCAGTCTTTGTAGGTGTGTGTTCAAACTGGACAATACGGATAGGTCTATGATTTATCCGGTATCCTCTCTTCCATGACGACACAGGTTATTGTAGTTGTGGGGCTTAATGCCTTTTGTCAGCCGAAAGAACCACCGACCCACGAGAAGCTCGAACCAACGCACAGAGGTGAGATGGCAGTGATCCGTAACGGAGAGCACTTTAGACCAATTTGAGGCCCCTCCGCAGGTTGTCGGTGATCATGGACGGTAGCCGTTAACTGGGATTGGTTCCAACTGTCAAGAGCAGTAGGAATATGCAGTTTGAAGGATATTATATTTGCCTTTTTAGGCCTTAAAGTGAAGACTATTTTATTTGCCTTTTTAGGCCTAAAAATGCAAGGTCATCTCACTCCAGCAATGGATAAGTTGCACAATACCTGAAAATGACGCTCTCGGGTTATCTCGCAAAATCGCGCCATTTAAAAAAAGGTCCCCGCTGCTGGGAGATTTACAAAAAAACTAAATATCAGAGGGTTAGAAACATTGATTACAGTCTGGATGATTTACAATGTTTAACAACCACGAGAAACGGCCATATTAGTATCGCGCACCTACAACCAAATTTGCAGGAAAAAGGACGCCTCGCAGTTACAATACGTACAAGTGTGATGCCGACATCTGTTACCACTATCCGAAAACTCAAGTGGCATGAACAAATTAAATATAATCGGAAATGAATTTCTCATATTTACGACTATTTATGAATATTATTAGAGAAACCAAAAACAGTTGTGAATGAAAAATAATTAAAATAGAACTTTCATTTGCATTTTTTGCTGAAAGGCGTGTCAAGATTAAATTTTCAAGGAATAGATAGGATTTGTGAAGGAAAAGTGCTTGGATCCTTGAAAAATGAAACTCCAGATTGTTATTTTAAATTAAAGTACATAAACAATGGAATAATATTTAAAATTAGAAACTAATAAATATGTAAAATTAAGATGACTTAATTGTAGATAAATTCGTCTTTTAAAATTAAAGTACCAACACTATTAGTTAATTAAAAAATCAAACAAAAGAATGTCATTTTTTAAATACCAAACATATCAAATTATATTATCTGAAATTAAAATATCAAAACTATTCCATGTTATTTGAAATTCAAATTGTTTAGATAATTTTCAGACTGAGATGCAAAAATCTCAAAATGGGTTGCAGGCATTATTATGATTTGAAACATAACACTTGTCCGTTGTCAGACTAGTAGATATCACTGCAGGTCACAATTGGGAATAAAGAAACATTTAATTTAGGCTGGGTTAGGACGGGCTGCTGCCATCTGAAAGTGCAAGGACTGGTCTTGCTTAATTGTAGCAGTTTATTTATACTACATGCTTCTAAACAGGCCTTGATAAGCTATATACCTGTAAACATGATTTGACAAATATTAAAATTTACAAAGAACTTGGTTAAATTGATTAATACAAATAAAATATTTTAAAACAATTTCTAAGAATATTTTTCATTTTCTTGCCTGTGTGTTTTATATTTTGTAAAATAAACCCTGAGGAATTATTATTATTATTATTATTATTATTATTATTATTATTATTATTATTATTATTATTATTATTATTAAATTTTATTATTATTACTATTACCATTATTATCATTACCATTATCATTATTATCATTATTATTATCACTATCATTATTATAAATTCTTTTATTTGTTTATTAATATCACAAGTACATGTACATAATAGTATTCAGATTTTCCAAGACTATATCCACTTCCAAGTCAACAAATAACCTTCACCTTTCATTAATATCATCGTTTGGCTTCTTTAGTGATCGATACCAGCAAGAGCAACTCTTCCAAAACTTGTATTGGGAAAAGAGTCCATTTCACAACCACTAAAAGCTATTCCTCCAGACGTGCATGTTCAGCAACTTTGGGCTTGGATTTAAATTGCTGTCGTTAATGTTTAAACAGAAGAGACAGTGTAGATGTCTGTTTCAAGATTAATAACGTCGTTGATTCACAATTGTTTCCAGCCGAGTGAAGCAAGCAGGATCAGTCCACACGCCTTTTTCTTACCTTCCGTTTCACCTTCAGAATCAAGTATTGGAGTGTAAGCGTATATGACAAAGCGGTTTCATTATATAAAAAGAGCATCGACCACTTAGGTTTTCGTATCTGGAACTGGTTAAGACCATCATTGGTCGATTCCATCAAGCAGAAATTTGAATGAAATGCGATGGATGAATAGACCATTCCGTTTCTATTAGTTTATTCTTCCAGGACAGATTCCGCTACTTCATTTAGTATATGGAATATAAACCTATGGATGTGGGAAACTATAAAATTACAAGGACGCAAAGGGCTGGGAACTTTGTTTCACCTTTCCATGTCACTAGAGTGGAATTGTCAGACAAAGAGAATTCCCTTCTCCTTAGATCCTATTGCCTAATATTAATTGTGTTCGAAATTACTTTCGTCTCAAGAATGTTGATTCATAAATGACGTTTTATTGGGGCAAAGCGAAATGAAATTCCCAGAATTGATTCACTGAGGTTTTCCTCGCCACCTCAGCCCTCTCCGCAGGCATCCGTACGCATAGGGATTTATAGATGTACTGAAGATATACAGCCGACGCCAGCCAAGCGAGGTTGACATCATTCGAGATGAAACCTTGTGTGTACATAATGAGAAGTCAATCCAATAGGCAAAGTCTCAGCCTCCATTTAAAAACAATCCTTTTAATGGACGCACAAGTAGTGGGTCTCCACTTAAACTGCTGCTGCATTGAGCAAATCCACCAAGAAAACTAATGCTCTTGCTGGTACAGATTGCATTTATTTTCAATGCTTTTTCTGAAGAGATTTTTTTTGTTTGTAGATCTCCACACGTAGATTTATCACTGTCAACGTTTCTACCGAATTTAGAGAGGAAGAGCTTGCAACACCATTTGGATTATCTGATGTTTTTGTAGAAAATGATACAGGAAGACCATACAGTTCTTGTAGACGAAGGATGGGGGGGGGGATTACAAGTTCAGTGGCAGCAGTCTGTCGAAGCTCTAAGGCTTTGTCTTTGCGTCTTGGGAAATATCCAATGGATATGATAGGAACTAAAACACGTTTCATTGTCTTAAAGGGTCTGAAGCGTTTCCTGTGCTGCTTTTTCAAGTAGTTATATAGTAATGTCGACGACAGACAATGACTTATTCGCAGGGGTTATTATAGTCCTCTTTGCTGTTTCTGCAAATACTTATCCAGTTAAATCATCTTCCGGCCGGTGGGAATATGGATTTTAGACCTTTCAGGATATGATTTATTGCTGGTGTACAAAATACCCAATATACAAACAAAATGTACGCAAAGCATAATAACATGAATTTGGTGTGCCAATCAATGTACTAGCGAGACGAATATTCCATTTTACCTGCAAGTTTATCAGTTCAACGTTATAGGTCATTTAAAAAATTTCACCATGGCAAATATCATCGAATTCTGATATAATAAAACAAGAGCATTTTATTTCTGCAAGAAAAATAAACAGTATGCTCTGGAGCTTTCTTCACCTTAATTACAAGAATGGCGAATATGTCGACACTTTCCAAAGGACTTGCTGTACACAGGTGGTGAACATAATGTGCCAAACGATCGGTTTTAGAAACAGACGGGATTTCAAAATTATGAAATACTGTTCAGCCCATCACTACACGTTTAATAAATAAAAGAACAGGAAGTTCACTTCAAAATAAAAATTAGTAAGCACATGCAATAATAAGGAAGGAAATCTTTCAGGAGAAAGATAAGCGTACAACACGAGTAAAAATAAATGTTTATGGAAATTTACAGACGAAGATTTCTGTTCTTTACATATAAATAATGTACCTTTAGAACGACCGATAAATTGAAAAACAGCGCGCGTTCTTCTTTTCCAAGCAATTATTTTCAGGGAATTCTGCACAGATTGTCTTCAATTATTGAAATTAAGACAGCTTAAGTCATACAAAAGTCTTACTTTCATATACATTTCTCATTCTTTCTATCTCTATCTCTGCAATTATTGGAGAGTTTATTTACGACGTGGAGGCCCGTGATTTAAAGCTTGCATGCAATCAAGATTATATGTCAAGGTCCATTACAAATATTCATGCCATTTGGCCTCCATTAGCAAAATTTAAAGACTTACCTGGTGTTTCCGTCGTCTTCATTTTTTCTGGAATATAATACAGTCCACTTAGTTCTCTTTCCTGGTAGTGGGAGTTCGGGTTTATTTAGCTACGTTACGAAGAATATATTACAGGTCCATAAAACAAAAATACCCAACATAAACGTAGTGTACAATGGCAGAACATGGATTCAAAGCAAAAATCTAAATGCGGGGCGGCATTAGAGGTTTACGTATCTACATTCTATCAACTATTTTGAAAAATGTCAAAAGTTAATATTTTCACAGCGAATTCGTAATTCAGCAAAGAGTATTTGCCGTTTGCACGAAATATCAACGACTGTTCTGGAAATGTCTACAACTTACTATAACAAGAGTCATATGGTGAGTGGGATAATTGCTGTACACAATTCCTGGGACACGATACGAGAACCAAATGATTATATGAACAAACGTAATACGATCTAATGTAAAATGAGTGGTCTGTGTACATTAAATGCATGTAAACTAAACTATTATGACCGGGATTCGCTAAGCGTTTATTCAAAGCTCCAGGTGTACAGGATGCAAGAAACATTCGTAATGAAGCTTTTTCGTAACCAAGATTTATCTGCAAGAAGTTTTCCTTAATACTAAATGATCAAGAAACATTTTTAGTATGATATCGCAATGTATGACGTAGTTACCAAGAAGAAAATTGGGGAATCAGGTTTCAACTTACAAGAGCTGGCCCCTCCATCTTTGGGGGAAATTAATATGAAAATAACGTGGTATTTATACATAATTCGTATTCGGTACTTTTTCTTTCTGAAAATGGAAAACACTTGCAAATGGAATTTGCGTTTACATCAGCAGCGGATATAACAATTAAATTACCCTATTTTGGCCTCCCAGGGTCGCTCCTTTACAAGAAAATCACATTAGCGCAATTATGATCGTGATTGCTTGCAGAACTTCTTGTTTTCCATGTTCCAAATAATGTATCATGTAACCTGTGTTGGCCAGTGCGACTTTGGTATACAACGCTAATAAATTATCCCTGAAGTCAATGCACCCATGAGATATGGCCTTCGCAAAAGTGAAAGTTACAACTAACAACAAATAACCATCTATAAATACAACACAATCAGAAAAGGCAGGTGGTTGGTCGAGATTCAAGAAGGTAACGGTAGGCATACTAGAGTAAAGGTACAAGTAAAAGACAGACAGGGTACGTTTTCGTCCCATAGTACACAAATCAATACGGCTACCAGAAAGACGAGTTAATGTACTTCAACTGGCATAAGTCGTTCTTGTAGCCAACTAGTTTAATAGAATTGATTTTGAAAACCAACTTGTGAGATACTAAGTCAGGGGGTTCTTCAGATATTAATGATAATTTGTTTATAAAGTCCATATTGAATGTGAAAGACGCTGAACCTGGAATAACTGGTTGGTGGAGATTTTAGTTGCTACTTATTCCTGTCGCCTGCACTTGTTTGGATATACGTCAGGGTCAAGTTATTGTTCGCTGGCATGTCCACTTTCTTGATCATACGCCTGTCTTTAGCTATGATACGAATACCTCACTGGTCTATAAACAAAATCCGATCCTTAATCCATGTATGGGCTGGAGACATTTTCATGCAGTTTCATTCTTCTAGCAAATATACTACTCTTTTAGAAAATGTCGCAATGAAAAGTAATATAGTAGCGAATTCTCGCAATTCGGAGAATTTGCCTTTCGGAAGAAATACCGGTGACCACACTATAATATGCAACTTGTTACAATAGTAATCAGAATAGTAACAACACGTTCTGTTCATACAGTTTAGATCAAATAATACGAGAATCTACAGGTTGTAGGAACAGACCGAGATTGATTTGTAATTGTAGGGGTATGACTAGTTTCTCTCATTACCTTTCCGATAGTATGGCCTTTTCGTTGTCCTGGTGGTGTACTCGTAGGCTAAAAAAAAACATTCGGTAGTAGTTTCTGCATTGCAAACTATGTTCGATGTTTGGTCATTTGAAAACAAATTGTATTTCGAAGAGAGTTTGTTACGATCATAGCATTAATTTTATGTTGCTACGATGGCGATGGAAGGGTTTTATCCTCTAGATTTTCAGCATATGTGCCAACTAACGAACATATGAGCGTTATGGCTAATGCATACAATAGAGGCGAGGGACTGGAGCAGAAAAATGTCCCTTAAAATGCCCTCGACGTCTGATGCCAAAACGTGAAATACTAGAAACTACTGGTTGTAGGAAAAGACCTGGAACGATTTGCAGTTGTCGATGTTTGGAATAGTTTCTCCCTCATTACCTTGTGGATAATATGGCCTTTTATTCATTTTAAACAATGTTCAGTAGGCGTTCAGAATCTTAATTTATGATTCTTCATTGTTACTATGCTAGTACGATTCACCTTTCTAATATATTTATGACGATGAAGAATTTCTACCCTAGACTTTCAGCTATTGTGTTGACAAAGTTCGACTTGTCGCTAGCGAGTGCCAGGGACCGAAGCACTGGAGATGAAAAATACCTTTTGGAATGCCATCTTCACCCGATGTAAAATAAAGTCATTTGTCTATAGTTCTCGAGCATTTCCAAGAACACTGCTTTAATCGCCATTTCTGATTTTCCAAGCCCAATCAACCGATACTGAGACTGATAATACACGACAACCACGACACATGAATATCTCTGAACTTTCGAGTTTTAATAGCTTATGGTACTTTTGTTCCTTTGGGAATATTAGTTGTACAGTTGCAACTTAAAAATAGTTCAAGCAACACGAGGGGTCTGTACACTTATGAATGTATCTAGATTGACCCAGACAGTATTGTAGCAGGAAACGGCGTCACTAACCATTTATACAAACATTCACGTGTACATAACGTGTGTGATTTGGACTTTTAGCGTAGATCTGAGAAGTGTTCTGTCATATCACTACATTGTCTGCAATGTGGCAGTTTATAGTAATGTCTAGCACTATTGCATCATGCTGTCGACGTGTAGCACGATGTCCCCACTTCCAGTCTAATTATCTCGACACTAGATCGACCATTCCTAACAATAATCTCTTAATAATGAACAGCTATCGAGGAACCTGCCAGCACAAGTCTTTGGTATGACTTGGCCGGGGTTCAATCTCGCGACCTATTGCATTCGAGCAGGAAGCTCTAAATAGTAGGCCACCCGACATGTGCCCAGTCCAAGAACCATTCTTCATGAAGCTTCTTTACAGGATTTTTAATTGCAAAGGGAGTTCTTTATTGATAAATGCACGCCGGATAACATCTCTAGTATAGTATCGCAAGGGACGACTTCGTCAAATAATTGGGGAATCTGATTTTAACTTGCAAAAACTGGCCCATTTATGAGCTTAGTCGGAAAATAACACGGCATTTATGCATAATTCGTACAATATTTCTTTATAACAATGCAAATAAATTATGCTTTATATGCAAATGTCCTTTAAGAGGATTCCCTTATTTGGTCTGCCAAGGACGTTTGTTTACAAGAAAATCGAATTTGAACCAAGTAATCTCTTACCAGACGTGTCTTTTCCAAATTACTGTGGTATGCAAAAATATGACATGTAGCCTGTGTATGCCAGGGCAAATCTGGTACACAAGTAATCACATCACCGAAATCATTTCACCAGTCTGTTATATGGCACTCGCAAAGGAAAAGTTACAATCATATACTACTCAGTCAATCTCTATGTAAAATGTCACACTAAGTTGGTCAAGCTTCAAGATTGGTAACGAGAGGGCTAATAAGGGTAATGAGAGGAAACGGCACAAGTAAAACAGCTTTCGTCCATTATTGGATACCATCATGATGACAAGGTATGTACCTCAACCGGAACAGCCCTGACAACAATTATGTCTTACTCGTAATTAACTAATTTATCAGAATGTGATTATGAAAAGCTGATTGTGAAATAACAAGTCAAGGGATTCGGCAATTATTGATGATAATTTGTTCAAAGTCAATATTGAACGTGAAAGATGCTAAACCTGTAATACAAAATAGCAAATCCGATTGATAACTCGTGTATGGGTTGGAGAAATATTCTATTTTATATGCAGCTTCATTCTTCTAGCAACGATACTTAACTATTTGAAAATGTCGCAATTTAAAGTAATATAGCAGCGAATTCTCGTAATTCGGAGAATTTTGTCTTCCGGTAGAAATACTTTGACATCGTTATAATCTGTAGCCTTCTGTCTACTTGTTCTAATATTAATAGTAATCAATACTTTCCAAAGGACTTTCTGTACATAAAATTTGGGTCAAATAATACGAGATACTACAATTTCTAGAAACAGACCTAGATTAATTTGTAATTTTAGGGGTATGACTAGTTTCATTCCTTACCTTTCGGATAATATCGCCTTTTCGTCGTCATAGTGGTGTACTCGTAGACTGAAAATAAAAAAAACATGTATTTTCTGCATTGCAAACTATGTTCGTGGCCTGTAGTTGAAATAATTATATTTGCAAGAAATTTGTTACGATCATCGCACTATTTTTAGATGTTGCTTCGATGGCGATGGAAAAGATTTTATCTTCTAGATTTTCAGCATACGTGCCGACTAACGAACATATGAGCGTTATCACTGAAGAATACAATAGAGATGAGGCATTGGAGCAGAACCATTCGTAATGGAGTCAGGAGATTCGGAAATTATTGATGGCAATTTGTCCATATTGAACGCTGAACCTGTCATAACTGTAAGGTGGTAATCTTAGTTGCTATTTATTCCTGTGGCCTGCACTAACTTGGATATATGCCGGGGTCAAGTAATTGCTCTTTGGTATGTCCCCTTGAATTGTCTTTCCGGAGATTACGCCTGTCTTTAGCTATAATACTAAGAAAACATCACAGGTCTATAAACACCCGAAGAATGCAATATGAAATGTGTGCACAATACAATGACTGAATTGTCAAATCCGATTGTTAATCCATGTATGGGTTGAAAGGATTTTCTATGTAGCTTTATTCTTCTACCAAAGATAATGAACTATTTGAAAATGTCGCAATGCCATAGTAATCAATACTCTCCAAAGGAATTTCTGTACATATAATTTGGGTCAAATAATACGAGAAACTGCAGGTTGTAGGAACAGTCCTAGATTGATATGTAATTGTAGGGGTATGACTAGTTTCTCTCCTTACCTTTCGGATATGGCCTTTTTGTCGTCAAGGTGGTGTACTCGTAGGCTGAAAATAAAAACATTCTGCAGTATTACATTGCAAACTATGATGGATATGTGGTCTGTAGTTGAAATAATTGTCTTTCCAAGAAAGTTTGTTATGATCATTGCACTATATTTATATGATGCTTAGATGGAGATTGGAAGATAGTATTTTCACCATACGTGCCAATTAAAGAAAATACGAGTAATGCATACAGTAGAGCCGAGGCACTGGATGACAAAATGTCCCTTAAAATGACCAAACGTGAAATACTAGTGGTTGTAGGAATATAACCGGAACGATTTGCAGTTGCAGAGGTTATGAATAGTTTCTCCCTCCTTACTCCCCTGCTAAAATTCAAAACAAACCTTGAAGTATCTTCATTGTAAAAAATGTTCAGTAGTAGGTGTTCAGAATCTTAAGTTATGATATATCATTGTTACTAGTCTCGTACGATTAACCTTTATGATACATCGGTGACCATGAAGAGAATTTTTACTCTAGATTTTCAGCCAGAGTGTTGAAAAACGAACACAATGTCGACTAGCTCTAATGCGTGCCAGGAACAGAAGCACTGGAGATGAAAAAATACCTTTTGGAATTCCATCTTCACCTGGTGCAAAACGAAGTTATTTTTGTCTATATAGTTCTCGAGCATTTCCAGGAACGCTACTTTAATTGCTTTTACCGATTTTCAAAACCGAATGAAGCGATGCTTAGACCGATAATGCACGACAACTATGACAAGCGAATATCGCTGATCTTTCGAGTTTTAATAACCTTATGGTACTTTTGTTCCTTTGGGAATATTAGTTATACAGTTGCAACGTAAAATAGCTCATGCAAGACGAGGGATCTGTACACTTATAAATATGTGTCGAAAGGAAACTTACAAATAACCCCGACAGTATTGTAGGTTCAACAAGTGTGTGTGATTTGGATTTATAACGTCAAATAATTGGGGATTCTGATTTTAACTTGCAAGAACTGGCCCATTTATCAGCTTAATCTGAAAATAACAAAGTTTTTATGCATAATTCATGCCATATTTATGAAAACAGGATTTCTTTCTGAAAATGCAAATACATTTATGCTGTGGATGCAAAAGGAGTTTTGACCATTCATTGAAATTTCTTTGTCAAGAAAATAGAATTTAAGCACGATACTTTTAATCTCGTACCTGACGTGTCCTTTTCCAAATTACTGGATTGTAAAATATATGGCATGGGGCCTGTATCGGCTAAAGCAAATCTGGTAATAAATTATCACATCAATGAAATCATTTCACCAGTCGGTTATATAGCACTAGCAAAAGAAAAAGTTACAACTAGCTACTACAAATGTCAACATATGAGTAAGATGACAGTCACACTCGACTATTAAAGGTTGGTGGCTGATCGTGATTCAAAGAAGATAACGATAGGGCAAAAGAGTATTGATAGAGACAGCACAAGTAAAAGACTGACATTGCATTTTCTTTCCTTGGTACACAGCCGTATTGGCTAAAATAATGGTGACAAGATATATACCTCAACCGGCATAACCCTAACAATCACAGTCTTACTTGTAGCTAACTAATTTATTAGAATGTGATTTTGAAAAGCTAATTGTGAAATGAGTCAGAGGGTTCCGGCACTTATTGATGGTAATGTGTTCAAACATGAAAGACGCTAAACCTGTAATAACTGATTGGTGGTGACCTGGTTACTACTTATTCTTGTACAAAGTACTATTCTGGCTCTATGCTGACATGTCCACTTAAATTGTATTTCAGAACTGTACGCTATAATGCGAAGAACACATCAATGGTCAATAAACACCAGATGTACCCAACGTGAAATGTGTGCACAATACAGTGACGGAATATCAAATCTAATCGTTAATCCGTGTATGGATTGGAGGAATATTTAATTTTACATCAGCTTCATTCTTCATACAACGTTACTAAACTGTTTGAAAATGTCGCAATGAAAAGTATTATAGCAGCGAATTCTCGCAATTCGAATAATTTGTCTTCCAGAAGAGATGCTAATATCCACGTTATAATCTGTAACCATTTGTCTACTTGTTCGAATAGTAATCGTAATAGTAATCAACACTTTCCAACGGACTTTCCGTACATACAATTTGGGTCAAATAATACGAGAAACTAGAGGTTGCAGGAACAGACCTAGACTGATTTGTAATTTTAGGGGCATGACTAGTTTCACTCCTTACCTTTCGGATAATATGGCCTTTTCGTGCTGGTGGTGTACTCGTAGACTGAAAATAAAAACATTCTGTATTTTCTGCATTACAAACTATGTTTGATGTGTGGTCTGTAGTTGAAAATATTTGTATTTCCAAGAATGTTTGTTACGATCATTGCACTCTTTTAGATGTTGCTTCGAAGGCGATGGAAAGGTTTTATTGTCTAGATTTTAAGCATACGTGCCGACTAACGAACATACTCAACTTAAGCAAAGGCTGGTGGCGGTGGTGAGTCGAGGAAAGTAACGATAGGGCAAACAAGATAGAAACGGCACAACTATAGTAACACAAGAGATTAAGGGACGAAAAAGTACTGTCGGTCAATATGGCTACCATAATGGCGATGATATATGTAATTGAACCGGCATAGCCTTGACAATCACTGTTTTCTTGTAATTAACTAATTTATTAGTATGTGATTTTTAAAAGCTGCTTGTGAGATACCAAGTCAGGATATTCGGCAATTATTGATGGTAATTTGTCCTTATTGAACGTGAAAGACTGGACCTGGAATAATTGGTTGGTGGTGACCTTAGTTGCTTCTTATTTCTATAGCCTGCAGTAGTTTGGATATATGCCAAGGTCAAGTAATTGTTTTTCCTGTGCATACGCCTATGGCTACAATGCATCACTGGCCTATAAACACCAGATGTACCCAACTTGAAATGTGTGCACAATGAAAAGACTAATTATCAACCAGATCTTTAATCCGTATATGGGTTGGAGGAATATTGAATGTTACATGCAAATTCATTTTTCATGCAACGATAATGAACTGTTTGAAAATGTGGCAATGAAAAGTATTATCGCAGCGATTTCTCCCAATTCGGAGAATTTGCCTTCCGGAAGAGATGTTAATGAAGACGTTATAATCTAACATTTCGTCTACTTGTTCGAATAGTAATAGTAATCAACATAATCCAAAGAACTTTCTGTACATACAATTCGGGTCATATAATACGAGAAGCTACAGCTTGTAGGAACAGATGTAGATTGATTTGTAATTGTAGGTATAACTAGTTTCTGTCCTTACCTTTCGGATATGGCCTTTTCGTCGTCCTGGTGGTGTACTCGTAGGCTGAAATCAATTTCTTCATCGTAAACACCTTTCAGTAGGTGATCAGAATCTTAAATTATGATATGTTATTGTTTTTAGTCAATCGCTCCAGTGGCCATTGTAGTTAGAGCTTCAGTCTGGAATGAGGGAGGTCGTGGGAACCACGCGCGGTCGAGTGATACAAATGACTTACAAAACAGAACTAACAGCTGCCTCGCTTCACGCTCAGCATTAAGATGTTACTGTTAGGACTGGTTGACCTGGTGTAAGGATAATGTTAATGGGTGGGACATCAAGCTTCATGTCTGCGGCATGATGCCCCAGTGCTAAACATCAATATAAACTGCCACATTGCAGACATAGCGATATAACTGAAATTTTTCTAATGCTACGTTAAAAATCACATCACAGGTTACCTTTCTATTACGAGTACTCTTGTAGATATTTTGATGACGATGAAGAGAATTTCTTATCTAGATTTTCAACTTTAATGTTGACCAACGTACAAAATGTCGACTTGTCGCTAATGAGTGTCAGGAACCGAAGCACTGGAGATGAAAAATACCTTTAGAAATTCCAACTCTACCCGATGAAAAATAAATTTTTTCTTTAGATTTCGATCATTCCCAAGAACGCTGCTGTAATTGCTATTACTGATTTTACAAGTCTAATCAAGCGATACTTTCACCGATAATACACGACAACTATGGCACGTGAATATCGCTGAATTTTCGAGTTTTTATAACTTTAGGTAACTTTTGTTACTTTGGGAATATTAGTTGCACAGTCGCAACTTTAAAATAGCTCATGCAACACTTACGAAAGTATCAAAACGAAACGTGGAATGACCCAGACATAGGTTCTACAAGTGTAGTAGGACGCGGACTCAAGAGCCATTTATACTTATCTTCACGTGTATATAGGTGTTATTTGGATTTTTAACGCTATGTTGTCTGTAGTATGGCAGTTTATAGTATTGTCATATTATCCCCACACTGGATCAACCAGCCCTAACAATATTCTCTTAATGCTGAACAGCTATCTAGGCTATTGCCAGTACCATATATATGACTTGGCCGGGGATTAAAACCATGACCTCCGTCATTCCTGGCGGACACTCCCACTTCTATGCCAGTCCAAGAACCATTCGTAATGAAGCTTTATTTGCTTGGGGAATTCCTAGTTGAGAAATTTACCCTGGGTAACATCTCGTGTATCATATCACAAGTGAGTATGGTTTCGCAAGGGACGACTTAAGTAATTGGGGAATCTGATTTTAACTTGCAAGAGCTGGGCCATCTATGAGCTTTATTTGAAATTAACACACTTTTACATAATTCGTATCGTATTTACCTACGCTGGTATTCGTCCTGAAAATGCAAATACATTTTGTTGCACATACAAATTTCCTTTCATATTATTCCCTTATTTTGGCCTGCATTAGACGTTTCTTGACAAGAAAATCTTTTTTACGCCACAATACTTGCAATCTCTTACCTGAAGTGCTCTTCTTTACCGATGGACAAAATGGCATGCAAATATATGTGGGATAAAGCATGTGTAGACCATGACAAATCTGTTACACAATTGTAATAAGTTAACACATCAATAAAGTATTTCACTTGTAGGGTATACGACACTCGCAAAGAGAAAGTTTTAACTAGCTACTATAAATGTCCATCAGTTAAGATGATAGTCACAGTCGACTATTAAGCAAAGGCTGGTGGCTGGTCGTGATTCAAGGAAGGTAACCATAGGAGAAACTAGAGCAATGATAGAAACGGCACAACTAAGTAAAATATTAGCAGTACTTTTTCGTCCCTTAGTCAATACGGCTACCAAAATGGCGACGATATCTGTAATTCAACCGGCGCAGCCTTGAAATCACTATGTTTTAATTGTAATTAATTTATTAGAATGCAATTTTGAAAAGTTGCTTATGAGGTACCAAGTCTGGAGATTCGGTAATTATTGATTGTATATTGTTCAAAGTCCATATTGAACGTGAAAGATGCTGAACCTGGAATAATTGGTTGGTTGTGACCTTAGTTGCTATTTATTCTTGTGGTCTGCACTAGTTTGGATATACGACAAGGTCAAGTAATTCCCTTCTGGCATGTCCACTTGAATTGTCTTTCCTGAGCAAACCTCTGTCTTTAGCTATAACATGAAGAATACGTCATTGGTCTATAAACATCAGATGTACCCAACATGAAATGGTGGCACAATACGATGACTGAATATCAAATGCGAGCGTTAATCCGTGCATAGGTTGGAGGAATATTGAATTTTACATTCAGCTTCATTCTTTATGTAACGGTACTGAACTGTTTGAAAATGTTGCAATGAGGTAGTTTAGCAGCGAATTCTCGCAATTCGGAGAATTGCATTCCGGAAGCAATACCAATGACAAAGCTATATGTAACCTTTTTATACTTGTACCAATAGTAATCCTAATAGTAATCAACACTCTCCAAAGGACTTTTTGTACATAAAATTTGCGTCAAATAATACGAGAAATTACAGGTTGTAGGAACATACCTAGATTGTAGGGGTATGACTAATTTCTCCTTACCTTTGGGATAATATGGCTTTTTCGTCGTCGTGGTGGTGTAATTGTAGACTGAAAAAATAATATTCTGTAGTTACTGCATACCAAACTATGGTCTATGTGTTGTCTGGAGATAAAAATTAATATTTTCAAGAATGTTTGTCACGATCAACGCACTATTTTTATAAGTTGCTTCAGTGGATATGTAAAGACTGTATCCTATATTTTCAGTATACGTGCCGTCTAAAGAACATACGAGAGCTATCGATAATGCATACAGTAGAGCCGAGGCAATGGGGAAAAAATGTCCCATAAAAATCCTCTCGACATCTGATGCCAAAGGTGAACTACTAGAAACTACTGGTTGTAGGAACAGACCTGGAACCATTTGCAGTTGTAGGAGTTAGGAAGAGTTTTTCCCTCCTTACCTTTATGATAATATGGCCTTTTCTTAGTTTTGGTAGTATACTCCCCTGCTGAAAATCAAAACAAACAATGAAGATTCTACTTTGTAAACAATGTTCAGTAGGTGATTAGAATCTAAAATTGTGATTCTTGATTGCTGCTGATTCGTACGATAAAACTTTCAGACACATTAATGACCATAAAGATAATTTCCAATAATTCTAACTTTTGTTCCTTTGGGAGTTTTAATTACTAGTATGGTACCATTAACATTTCGGATACATTGATGATGAAGAAAATTTCTACTGTGCGTGCCCGGAACTGAAGCACTGGAGATGAAAAATACCTTTTGGAATGCCATCTCCACACGATACAAAATGAAGTCCTCTTTGTCTATATAGTTCTCATGCAATCCCATGAACGCTACTTTATTTGCTTTTACTGATTTTACAAGTTGAATCATGGAATACTTACACCGATAATACACGACAACTATGACACGTGAATATCGCTAAACTTTCGAGTTTTATAGAACTATTGTTCCTCTGGGACTATTAGTTACCCAGTAGCAACTAAAATAGCTCATGCAACACGAACAGTCTGTACACTAATTGTTGTTGTTGTGGGGTTTAACGCCATTTTTCAGCACTGGAAAGGCTATACATGGCGGCCAGTATTAATGGTGGAGGAAGAAACCGGGAAATCACCGGAAAGAACCACCGATCCACGAGAAGCTACTGGCAAGCTCTCTCACATATCCACATTCGCCGAATCTTAGACTCGAACCCACGCAGATAGAGGTGAGATGGCAGTGATCCGTAACGGACAGCGCTTTAGACCACTCGGCCACTCGGAGCCCCCTGTACACTAATGAATGTTTATCAAAACGAAACGTGGAATGACCCAGGCGGTATTGTAGGTTCTACAAATGTAGCAGAAAGTGACGTCACTACCCATTTATACTTACCTTCACGTGTACATAGCGTGTGTTATTGATTTTTAACGTAGCTTTAACACTTGTACAGTCATATCGCTACTTTGTCTGGAGTGTGGCAGTTTATAGTAATGTCTACCATTAATGAATCATGCTGTCAACGTGTAGCACGATGTCCCCCCGCATATAGTCACTTTATCCACACACTAGCCAGACTATTACTAACAATAACATCTGAATGCTGAAAGGAAATCGAGGCAAATGCCAATACCATTTATATACATCTTTAGTACGACTTTGCAGTGATTCAAACCCGCGACCTCCCGCATTAATGGCGGACTATGTAACTGGTTGGCTACCCGAGCGGTCGACATGTGCCCAGTCCAAGAACCATTCTGAATGAAACTTCTTAACAGGAGTTTTGTTTTCAATGGGAACTCCTTACTGATAAATGCACGCCGGGCAATTTATTGAAGATGGTATTGCAATGGACGATTTCGTCAAATATTTCGGGAATCTGATCTCAACGTGCAAGAGTTTGCCCATCTATGAACTTAATCTGAAAATAAGACGGCATTTATACATAATTCGTATCGCATTTACCTAAGAAGGTATTCGTCCTGAAAATGCAAATACATTATGCTGTACATGCAAATGTCCTTTCTTAGGATTCCCTTATTTTGGCCCGTCATGGGCGTTTTTAAATGCCACAAAACTTGCAACCTCTGAGCTGACGTGTCCTTTGTGAATGCCAAAGTATGTGGTATGCAAAAATATGTGGAATGAAGCCTGTGTGGGCCAGTGCAAATCTGGTACACAATGACAATAAAATATCACATCACTGAAGTCGTTGCATCAGTCAGGTGCATAACACTCGCAAAGGAGAAAGTTACAACTAGCTACTACAAATGTCCATATCTAAGTAAGAGGACAGTCAGACTAGACTAGTAAGCAAAGGCTGTTGGCTGGTTGTGATTCAAAGAAACGATAAGGCAAACTAGAGTAATGATGGAAACGGCTCAGTAACTAAAAGATTGACTGTACGTTTTCGTTCCTATTAAACGTGAAAGACGCTGCAAGTGGAAAAGTGCTTGGTGGTGACCTTAGTTGTTACTTATTCCTGTGGTCTGTACTAGTTTGCAATTACGACTCTGTCAAGTAATTGTTCTCTGGCATGTCCACTTGAAATGTTTTTCCGGATCATACGCCTGTCTTTAGCTATAACGTAGATTTAACACTTGTTCAGTCATTACGCTACGTTCTCTGCAGTGTGGCTGTTTATAGTAATGTCTAGCACTATTGCATCATGCTGCCGGCTTGTAGCACGATGTCACCCACACTTCCATTCACATAATCCACACACAAGATTGAACAGTCCTAGCACTAACCTCTTAATGCTGAACAGCTATCTAAGTACCTGCCAGTACGATTTATACAAGTTTTATGTTACGACTTAGCCGGGGTTAATCACTAGTATATAAACACCAGATGTGCCCAACATGAAATGTGTGCACACTACAAATGCGAGCGTTAATCCTTGTATGGGTTGAAGGAATATTTAATTGTACACGCAGCAGTTTCATTCTTCATGCAACGATACTGAACTTTTTGGAAATGTCGCAATGAAAAGTATTATAGCAGCGAATTCTACCAATTCGGAGAATTTGTCTTCCATAAAAATATCAGTTACCCTTTTCTACTTATTCGAATAATAATCGTAATAGTAATCAACATTCTCTAAAGGATTTTCTGTACATACAGTTTGGGTAAAATACTAGAAACTAATTTTCCTCCTTACCTTTCGGATAATATGGCCTTTTCGTTGTCTTGGTGGTGTATTCGTAGGCTGAAAATAAAACAAAATATTTCTGTAGTTTCTGCATTGCATTGTTCGATGTGTGGTCTGTAGTTGAAACAATCGTATATCCAAGAAAGTTTGTTACGATCATCGTATTATTTGTATATGTTTTGATGGCGATGGAAAGATTTTTCCTCTAGATTTTAAGCATACGCGCGTTATCGCTAAGGCATACAATAGAGCCAACGCACTGGAGCAGAACAATGTCCCTAAAAGTGCACTCTACGTCTGATGCCAAAACGTGAAATACTGGTTGTAGGAACATACATGGAACGATGTGCAGTTGTAGAGGTTATGAATAGTTTTTACCTCCTTACCTTTTGGATAATATGGCCTTTTCTTTGTTCTGGTAGTATAATCCCCTACTAAAGTTCAAAACAAAACTTGATGTTTCTTCATTGTAAACAATATTCAGTAGGTGTACATATTCCTAAATTATGATTCTTCATTGTTGCTTGTCTCATACGATAAACCTTTCTGATACATTGATGGCCATGAAGAAAAATACTCCGATTTTCAGCTTTAGTATTGGCAAACAAACAAAATGTCGACTTGTAGCTAATGCTTGCCAGGAACCGAAGCACTGGAGATGAAAAATACCTCTGGATTGCTATCTCCACCCGATGCAAAATGAAGTCCTTTTTGTCTATATTTGTCTTTATTTGCTTTTATTGATTTTACAAGTCGAAACAAGCGATACATAGACTTACTTATACTTATATTATATACTTATATTTATACTTACCTTCACGTGTACATAGTGTGTGTGATTTGGATTTTTAACGTAGCTTTAACACTTCATTCATATCCCTACATTTTATGCAGTGTGGACGTTTAAAGTAATGTCTAGCACTATTGCACCATGCTGTCGACGTGTAGCATGGATGATGTCCCCACTTCCAGTCACATTATCCCCATACTATATGAACCAGTCCTAGCACTAGCCTCTGAATGATGAACAGCTATCTAGACACTTGCCAGTGCCATATACATATATATACATATGCAGATATATACATACATATGATTTGGCTGTGGTTCAAACTAGCGACCTCCCGCATTCGAGGCGAACGCTCTAGCTATTAGGCCACCCGAGCGGTCAACATGTGCCCAGTCCAAGAACCATTTTCTTCATGAAGCTTCTTAACAGGAGTTGTATTTGCAAAGTGAGTTCTTTATTAATAAATGCACGCCGGGCAACATCTTTAGCATGATATCACATGGGACGACGTCAAATAATTGGAGAATCTGATTTTATATTTCAAGAGCTGGCCCATCTATGAACTTAATCTGAAAATAGCATTTATGCATAAATACATTATGCTGTACATGCAAATGTCCTCTAATAGGATTCCCTTATTTTGGCCCGTCATGGACGTTGCTTGCCTAGAAAATCACATTTATGCCATAATAACTGCAATCTCCTACCTTTTACCATGTACAACCGATATTGTGCTGACATGGCGTTAAACCCAACAACAGCAACATCAACTATTTTTTTCGATGACCAAAATAATGTATGCTAAAACATGTGGCATAAAGCCTGTGTAGGCCAGTGCAAATATGGTATACAATTAAGTCATTGCACCAGTCAGGAATATGGCACGCGCAAAGGAGAAGAGTTACAACTAGCTAATATAAATGTTCATCTGTAAGTAAGATGACAGTTAAGTCAAGAGTGACTATTATTCAAAGTTTGGTGGTTAGTCGAGATATAAGGAAGGTAATTATAGGAGAAACAAGAATGATAGAAAGGCACAACTAAGTACCAGTAATGTTTTCGTCCCTTATTCAATACGGCTACCATAATGGGGACGAGATTTGTAATTCAACCGGCATAGCCCTGACAACCACTATGCCTTACTTGTAACTAACCAATTTTTTTTTAATCACATTTTAATAAATAAATTTACAATTTTTTAGAATGATTTTCAAAAGGTACTTGTGAGACACCAAGTTGGGGGATTTTGGCAATTATTGGTGGTAATTTATATAAAGTCCATATTGACGCTAAACCTGTCATAACTGGTTGTGTTGACCTTAGTTGCTACTTATTCCTGTGGCCTGCACTAATTTAGATATATGCTAGGGTCAAGTAATTGTTCTCTGACATGTCCACTTGAATGGTCTTTCCAGCACATACGCATATTTTTAGCTATAATACGAATAATACGTCACTGTTCTATACACACTAGATGTACCCTACATGAAATGTGTGCACAAAACAATGAATATCAAATGCAAGCGTTAATCCGTGTATGGGTTGGAGGAATTTTCACATGCAGCTTCATTCTTCATGTAAAGATACTGAATTGTTTGAAAATGTCGCAATAAAATGTAATTTAGCAGTAAATTCGCGCAATTCAGAGAATTTGCCTTCCGGAAGAAACACCAATGACATCGCCATAATATGTAACCTTTTTAGACTTGTACCAATAATAATCCTAATGGTAATCAACGCTCTCCAAAGGACTTTCTGTACATACAGTTTGGGTCAAATAATACGAGAAGTACTACAGTTTGTAGGAACAGATCTACATTTGGTTGTAAATTTATGGAATGAATAATATCCCTCCTTACCTTTCGGATAATATGGTCTTTTCGTTGTCTTGGTGGTGTATTTGTAGGCTGAAAATAAAAATCATTCTGTAGTTTCTGCATTGCAAACTACGTTTGATGTGTGGTCTGTAGTTGAACTATTTGTATTTCCAAGAAAGTTTGTTACGATTATCGTATTATTTTTTAAGTTGCTTTGATGGCGATGGAAAAATATTATTCTTTAAATTTTCACCATACGTGCCGACTAACGAACATACGAACATTATCGCTAATGCACGCAATAGAGCCGAGGCACTAGAGCAGACAAATGTGCCTTAAAATGCACACGACGTCTAATGCCAAACGTGAAATGCTACTGGTTGTCGGAACAGACCTGGAACCATTTGCAGTTGTAGAGGTTAAAATTTATCCCTCCTTTCCTTTCCTTTCGGATAATAAGTCTTTTTCTGCGTTCTGGTTGTATACTCCCCTGCTGAAATTCAAAAGAAACCTTGAAGTTTCTTCATTTTAAACAATGTTCAGTAGGTACGCAGAATCTTATTTCATGATTCTTCATTGTTACTTGTCTTGTACCATTAACCTTTCTGATACATTGATGACGATGAAGAGAATTTCTACTCTAGATTTTCAGCTATAGTTTTGATAAACAAATAAAAGGTCGACTTTTCGCTCATGTTTGCCAGGAACCAAAGCACTGTATAAGAAATACCTTTGGGAATGCCATCTGCAAAATTAAGTCCTTTTTGTCTATATAGATCTTGAGAATTTCCAGGAACGCTGCTTTAATTGCTTTTAATAATATTACAAGTAGAACCCAGTTTCATTTACACCGATAATACACGGCAGCTATGACACGTGAATATCGCTGAAATTTCGAGTTTTAACAACTTTATGGTACTTTTATTTCCTTGGCAGCATCGAGTCACATAGTTGCAACGTAAACTAGCTCATGCAACACGAGGTGTCTGTACACTTATGAATGTATCAAAAAGAAAAGTGGAATTACCCCGACAGTATTGTGGGTTCTACAAGTGTAGCAGGAAGCGGCCTCACTAACCATTTATACAAATCATCACGTGTACATTGTGTGAGAGATTTGGATTTTTATCGTAGCCATGACAATCGTTCAAGTCATATCGCTACGTTATCTGCAGTATGGCAATTTATAGTAATATCTGGCACTATTGCCTCATGCAACCGACTTGTAGTATGATGTCCCCACTTGCAGTCACATTATATCCACACTAAATTAGCCAATCTTACACTTTGCTAAACAGCTATCGAGGCACCTGCCAGTACGATTTATACAAATCATTGGTATGACTTAGCCGAGGTTTAAACACATGACTTCCCAAATTCGTCGCGGACGCTCCAATTAGCAAGTCACCCGAGTGATCGACGTTTGCCCAATCCAAAAGCTTGTTAACAAGGGGTTTAATTTTAAGAGGATATCCTTATTGATTAATGCACGCCGGTTAAGATCTCTAGTATGGTATCGCAAGGGATTACCTCGTCAAATAACTGGGGAATCTGATTTTAACTAGCAAGAGCTGGCCCATCTAGGAGCTTAATCTGAAAACAACAAGGTATTTATGCATAATTCGTACCATGTTCATCTAAATAAAATTTCATTCTGAAAGTCGATATAATTATGTTGTACATGCAAATGTCCTTTAATAGAATTCCCTTATTTTGGCCTGTCAGGGACGTTGCTTGACAAGAAAATAAGAGTTTGAGCCTCGATACTCGCAATATCTTACCTGAGGCGTTTGTTTTTTCCAAATTACTGTGGTATGCAAAATTTGTGGCATGTAGCCTTTGTAGGCCAGGGCAAATCTAGTACACAATAGTAATAAATCATCACATCCCTGAAGTCATTGCACAAGTCGGTTTTAAGGCACTCAACAAAGGAGAATATTACTACAAATGTCCATCTATACACAAGACAGTTACACTAGTCTATTAAGCAAAAGCTGACGGCTTTTGGTGGTTCAAGGAAGGTAACGATATGGCAAACAAGAGTAATGATAGAAACGACACAAGTAAAATATTGACATTGTGTTTTCGTCCCTTGGTAAACAGCCGTATTGGCTACCATAATGGTGACAAGGTATTTACCTCAACCGGCATAGCCCTGTATTACTTGTAGCTAATTTATTCGAATTTGATTTATGAATATCTGAAATGATAAGGGTATTTGGCAATAATTGATGGCAATTTGTTCAAAGGCCATAATGAACGTGAAAGACGCTAAACCTTTCATAACTGGTTGGTGGTGACCTTGGTTGCTACTTATTCTTGTTATCTGTACTAGTTTGACTATGCCAGGGTCAAGTAATTGTCCGCTGGCATGTCCACTTTAATCGTCCTTCGGGAGCATACGCCTGTGTTTAGCTATAATGCGAAGAACACGTCACTGGTCTAATCTTCAAATGTACCAATTATGAAACATGAGCACATTACAATGACTGAATATCAAATCCGATCGTAAATCCCGGGTATGGGTTGGAGGAATATTTAATTTTACATGCATATTCATTTTTCATGCAACGATACTGAACTGTTTCAAAATGTCGCAGTGAAAAATAATATAGCAGCTAATTCTTGCAATTCAGAGAATTGCATTCCGGAAGAAATACCAATGACAACGCTATATGTAAACTTTTTAAACTTGTTCCAATAATAATCGTAATAGTAATCAACGCTCTCCAAAAGACTTTCTGTACATACAATTTGCGTCAAATAATACGAGAAACTACAGGTTGTAGGAACAGATCTAGATAGAGCTGTAATTTTATGGAATGAATAATATCCCTCCTTACCTTTCGGATAATATGGCTTTTTCGTTGTCTTGGTGGTGTACTCGTAGACTGAAAATAAAAACATTCTTTAGTTTATGCATTGCAAACTATGTCTGATGTGTGGTCTGTAGTTGAAATATTTGTATTTCCAAGAAAGTTTGTTACGATCATCGTTTGTTGTTGTTGGGCTTAACGCCATTTTTCAGCACACGATAGGCTTTTCATGGCGGGTAGTATTAATGGTGGAGGAAGAAACCGAGAAAATCACCGGAAAAGAACCACCGACCCACGAAAAGCTACTGGCAAGCTTTCTTACATATCCACATTCGCCGAATCATAGTCTCGAACCCACGCAGACAGAGGTGAGATGGCAGTGATCCGTAACGGACAGCACTTTAGACCACTCGGCCACTCAGGGCCCCTAATCGTATTATGTTTTTTAAATTGCTTCGATGGCGATGAAAAGATGTCCTTTAGATTTTTCACCATACGTGCCGACTAACGAACATACGAGCATTATTGCTAATGCACGCAATAGAACAGAGGCACTAGAGCAGACAAATGTGCCTTAAAATGCACACGACGTCTGGTGCCAAACGCGAAATACTACTGGTTGTAGAAACAGACCTGCAACCATTTGCAGTTGTAGAGGTTAAAAGTTTCTCCCTTCTTTCCTTTCGGATAATAAGGCTTTATCTGCGTTCTGGTTGTATACTCCATTGTTATTAGTCTCGTACCATTAAACTTTCTGATACATTGATGACGATGATGAGAATTTCTACTCTAGATTTTCAGCTAAAGTGTTGATAAACGAATAAAATGTCGACTTGTCGTTCAAGTTTGTCAGGAACCGAAGCACTGTAGATAAAATACCTTTGGGAATGCCATCTGCAAAACGAAGTCTCTTTTGTCTATATAGATCTTGAGAATTTCCAGGAACGCTGTTTTAATTGCTTTTAATGATATTACAAGTCGAATCCAGCGTCATTTACACCGATAATACACGACAACTATGACACGTGAATATTGCAGAAATTTCGAGTTTTAATAATTTTATGGTACTTTTATTCCCTTGGGAGCATGAGTCACATAGTTGCAACTTAAAATAGCTCATGCATCACGAGCGGTAAGTACACTTATGAATGTATCAGAACGAAACGTGGAATGACCCAGACAGTATTTAGGTTCTACAAGTCTACTTTGGGTGAGAGATTTGGATTTTTATCTTAGCCATGACAATCGTTCAAGTCATATCGCTACGTTGTCTGCAGTATGGCAATTTATAGTAATGTCTGGCACTATTGCCGCATGCAACCGACGTGTAGTATGACATCCCCACTTGCAGTCACATTATCCCCACACTAAATTAACCAATCTTACACATTGCTGAACAGCTATCGAGACACCTGCCATTATGATTTATACAAGTCTTTGGTATGACTTATCCGAGGTTTAAACACGTAACCTCCTAAATTCGTCGCGGACGCTCCAATTAGCAAGTCACCCGAGTGATCGAAGTTTGACCAATCCAAAAACTTGTTAACAAGGGGTTTAATTTTAAGAGGATTTCCTTATTGGTTAATGAACGCCGGTCAAGATCTCTAGTATGGAATCACAAGGGATTGCTTCGTCAAATAACTGGGGATTACGATTTTAACTTGCAAGAGCTGACCCATCTAGGAGCTTAATCTGAAAATAACAAGGTATTTATGATAATTCGCACCATATTCGTCTAAATAAAATTTCATTCTGAAAATCGAAATAATTATGTTGTACAACCAAATGTCTTTTTTTTTATAGAATTCCCTTATTTTGGCCTGTCAGGGATGTTGCTTGACAAGAAAATAAGAGTTTGAGCCTCGATACTCGCAATATCTTACCTTTCGTGTTTTTTTTTCAAAATTACAGTGGTATGCAAAATATGTGGCATGTAGACTTTGTAGGCCAGGGCAAATCTAGTACACAATAGTAATAAATCATCACATCCCTGAAGTCATTGCACAAGTCGGTTTTAAGGCACTCAACAAAGGAGAGTATTACTACAAATGTCCATCTATACATAAGACAGTCACACTAGTCTATTAAGCAAAAGCTGACGGCTTTTGGTGGTTCAAGGAAGGTAACAATATGGCAAACAAGAGTAATGATGGAAACGACACAAGTAAAATATTGACAGTGCGTTTTCGTCCCTTGGTACACAGTCGTATTGGCTATTTTAATAGTGACAAGTTATGTACCTCAACCGGCATAACCCTAACAATTACTGTCTTACTTGTAGCTAATTTATTCGAATTTGATTTATGGAAACCAGAAATAACAAGGATATTTGGCAATAATTGATGGTAATTTGTTCAAAGTCGATATTGAACGTGAAAGATGCTAAACCTTTCATAACTGGTTGGTGGTGACCTTGGTTGTAACTTATTTTTGTAGTCAGTACTAATTGGACTATGCCAGGGTCAAGTAATTGTCCGATGGCATGTCCACTTTAATCGTCCTTCGGGAGCATACGCCTGTGTTTAGCTATAATACGAAGAATACGTCACTGGTCTAATCTTCAAATGTACCAATTATGAAATATGCACACATTACAATGACTGAATATCAAATTCGATCGTAAATCCCGGGTATGGGTTGGAGGAATATTTAATTTTACATGCATATTCATTTTTCATGCAACGATACTGAACTGTTTCAAAATGTCGCAGTGAGAAATAATATAGCAGATAATTCTTGCAATTCAGAGAATTTGCCTTCCGGAAGAAATACCAATGCCAACGCTATATGAAACCTTTTTATACTTGTTCCAATAGTAATCGTAATAGTAATCAACACTATCCAAAGGCCGTTCTGTGCATACAATTTGGGTCAAATAATACGAGAAACTACATTTTATAGGAACAGATCTAGATAGAGTTGTAATTTTATGGAATGAATAATATCCCTCCTTACCTTTCGGATAATATGGCTTTTTCGTTGTCTTGGTGGTGTACTCGTAGACTGAAAACACCCAACAAACATTCTATAGTATCTGCATTGCAAACTGTTTGATGTGTGATCTGTAGTTGAAATATTTGTATTTCCAAGAATGTTTGTTACGATCATTGTATCATTTTTTTTTAAGTTGCTTCGAGGGCGATGAAAAGATTTTATCCTTTAGGTTTTCTCCATACGTGCAGACTAACGAACTTACGAGCATTATTGTTAATGCACGCAATAGAGCCGAAGCACTAGAGCAGACAAATGTGCCTTAAAATGCACATGACGTCTGGTGCCAAAAGCGAAATACTACTGGTTGTAGGAACAGACCTGCAACCATTTGCAGTTGTAAAGATTAAAAGTGTCCCACTGTTTACCTTTTGCATACTATGGCCTTTTCTTCGTTCTGGGTTATACTTCCTGCTTAAATTCAAAACCATCCTTGAAGTTTCTTCATTGTAAACAATGTTCAGTAGGTGTTCAGAATCTTATGATTCTTCATTGTTGCTAGTCTTTTACCATTAACCTTTCTGATTCATTGAAGACGATGAAGAGAATTTCTAGTCCTGCGTGCCAGGAACCAAAGCACTGGAGATGAAAATACCTTTTGGAATGCCATCTCCAACTGATGCAAAATGAAGTCTTTTTTGTCTATATAGATCTCGAGCATTTCCATGAACGCTGCTTTAATTGCTTTTAATGATTTTACAAGTCGAAGCAAGCGATACATAGATCTATAATACTGGACAACTAGGATACGTGAATATCGCTGAACTTTCGAGATTTAATAACTTTTGCTGCTTTGGGAGTATTAGTAAGATAGTTGCAGCTAAAATAGCTCATGAAACACGATGAGTTCTGTAAACTTATGAATGTGTATCAAAACGAAACGTGGAATGACCCAGACAGAATTGTAGGTTCTACAAGTGTAGCAGGAAGCGGCGTCACTAACCATTTATACAAACCATCACGTGTACATTGCGTGTGCGATTTGGATTTTTTTAACGTAGCCCTGACAATCGTTTGTCATTTCGCTACGTTGACTGCAGTATGGCAGTTTATAGTAATGTCCGCCACTATAGCATCATGCTGCCGACTTGTAGCATGATGTATCCACTTTCAGTCGTATTATCCCCACACTAAATCAACCAATCTTACACTAACTTCTTAAAACTGAACAGCTATTGAGGCACCTGCCAGTACGAATTATACAAGTCTTTGGTATGACCTAGCCGGGGTTTAAACCTAAAGCTCCAACTAGTAAGTCACCAGAGTGATCGACGTTTGCCCAATCCATAACCCATTCGTAGTGATGCTTGCTAACAGGAGTTTAATGTTAAGAGGAGTTCCTTATTGATAAATGCTTGCCGGTCAAGATCACGTTTGTTATCGCAAGGGATGTCCTCGTCAAATAACTGGGGATCTCTGATTCTAACTTGCAAAAGCTGGCCCACATATGAGCTTAATCTGAAAATAACAAGGTATTTATGCATAATTTGTACCATAATTATCTATACAAAATTTCATTCTGAAAATGGAAAACTTCATGCTGTACATGCAAATGTCCTTTAATAGGATTCCCTTATTTTGGTCTGTCAGGGACGTTGCTTGATAAGAAAATCGATTTCGAGTGTTTATACTCGCAATATTTTACCTGACGCGTTTTGTTCCAAATTACTGTGGTATGCACAATATGTAGCATGTAGCCTTTGTAGGCCAGGACAAATCTAGTACACAATGGTAATAAATTATCACATCACTGAAGTCATTGCATAAGTCGGTTTTATGGGACTCGCAAAGGAGAAAGTTAAACTAGCTACTACTAATATCCATCTGTACGCAAGATGACAGTCACACTAGTATTAAGCAAAGGCTGGTGGCTGGTCGTAATACAAGGAAGGTAACGATAAGGCAAACAAGAGTAATGATGGAAACGGCACCAGTAATTAAAAGATTGACTGCTTTTTCGTCCCTTGGTACACAGCTGTATTGGCTACCATAATAGTGACAAGATCTGTACCTCAAACAGCATAGCCCTGACACACACCGTTTTACTTTTAGCCAATGTGAGTTTGAAAAGCTAATTGTAAAATAACAAGTAAGGGTATTCGGCAATTATTGATGGCAATTTGTTCCAAGTCCATATTGAACGTGAAAGACGCTAAACCTTTCATAACTGGTTGGTGGTGACCTTGGTTGTAACTTATTTTTGTAGTCTGTACTAATTTGACTATGCCAGGGTCAAGTAATTGTCCGCTGGCATGTCCACTGTAATCGTCCTTCCGGAGCATACGCCTGTCTTTAGCTATAATACGAAGATTACGTCACTGGTCTAAACTTCAAATGTACCAATTATGAAACATGAGCACATTACAATGACTGAATATCAAATCCGATCGTAAATCCCGGTATGAGTTGGAGGAATATTTAATTTTACATGCAGATTCATTTTTCATGCAACGATACTGAACTGTTTGAAAATGTCGCAATAAAAAGTAATGTAGCAGCGAATTCTCGCAATTCGGAGAATTTGCCTTCCGGAAGAAATACCAGTGACAACGCTATAATATGTAACTTTTTTATACTTGTTCCAATAGTAATGGTAATAGTAATTAACACTCTCCAAAGGATTTTCTGTACGTACAATTTGGGTCAAATAATAGGAGAAACTACAGGTTGTAGGAACATATCTAAATTTTTTTTTAATTTATGGGTATGAATAGATTACCTCCTTACCTTTCGGATAATATGGCCTTTTCGTTGTCTTTGTGGTGTATTCGTAGGCTGAAAATAAAAATCATTCTGTAGTTTCTGCATTGCAAACTATGATGTGTGGTCTGTAGTTGAAATATTTGTATTTCCAAGAATGTTTATTACGATCATCGCACTATTTTTTAAGTTGCTTCGATGGCGATGGAAAGATTGTATCCTTTAGATTTTCACCATAAGTGCCGACTAACCAACATACGAGCATTATCGCTAATGCATGCAATAGAGCCGAGGTACTGGAGCAGAAAAAAATGTCCCTTAAAATGCCCAAGACGTCTAATGCCAAACGTGAAATACTATCTGCTGTATGAACAGAAAGGCAACCATTTACAGTTACAGAGATTAAATGTTTCCCCCTCTTTACCTTTTGGATAATATGACCTTTAATTCGTTCTGGTTTTATATTCCTCTGCTGAAATTCAAAACCAACCTTAAAGTTTCTTCATTGTAAACAATGTTCAGTAGGTGTTCAGAATCTTATGATTCTTCATTGTTTCTAGTCTTGTACCATTAACTTTTCTGATATATTGATGATGATGAAGAGAATTTCTAGTCCTGCGTGCCAGGAACCAAAGCACTGGAGATGAAAAATACCTTTTGGAGTGCCATATCCACCTGATGCAAAATGAAGTCCTTTTTGTCTATATAGATCTCGAGCATTTCCAGGAACGCTGTTTTAATTGCTTTTACTGATTTTACAAATCGAACCAAGCGATACATAGACCTATAATACTGGACAACTAGGACATGTGAATATCGCTGAACTTTCGAGATTAATAACCTTTATTCCTTTGGTAGTATTAGTAAGATAGTTGCAGCTAAATTAAATAAGCTCATGCAACACGGGGGTTCTGTACACTTATTAATGTGTATCAAACGAAACGTGGAATGACCCAGCCAATTATGTAGGTTCTACAAGTGTAGCAGGAAGCGGCGTCACTAACCATTTATACAAACCATCACGTGTACATTGCGTGTGCGATTTGGATTTTTAACGTAGCCCTGACAATCGTTCAGTCATTTCGCCAATGTTCGCCACTATCGCATCATGCTGCCGACTTGTAGCATGATGTCCCCACTTTCAGTCGTATTATCCCAACACTAAATAAACCAATCTTAAATTAACCTCTTAAAGCTGAACAGCTATCGAGGAACCTGCCAGTACGATTTATACAAGTCTTTGGTATGACCTAGCCGGGGTTTAAACCGGAAGCTCCAACTAGTAAAGTCACCAGAGTGATCGACGTTTGCCCAATACTTAATCCATTCTTAGTGATGCTTATTAACAGGAGATTAATGTTAAGAGGCGTTCCTTATTGATAACTGCACGCCGGTCAAGATCTCTATTATAGTATCGCAAGGGGTTACTTCGTGAAAAAACTGGGGAATCTGATTTTAACTTAAAAAACTGGCCCATCTATGAGATTAATCTGAAAATAACGAGGTATTTATGCATAATTCTTACCATATTTATTTATACAAAATTTCATTCTGAAAATGAAAAATTCATGCTGTACATGCAAATGTCCTTTAATAGGATTCCCTTTTTTTGGCTTGTCATGGACGTTGCTTGACAAGAAAATCGAGTTTGAGCCTCTATATTCGCAATATCTTACCTGACGCGTTCTTTTTCAAATTACTGTGGTATGCAAAACATGTGGCATGTAGCCGTTGTAGGCCAGGAATAATCTTGTACACAATGGTAATAAATTATCACATCACTAAAGTCGTTGCATAAGTCGATTTTATGGGACTCGCAAAGGAGAAAGTTAAACTAGCTACTAATAATGTCCTTCTGTACGCAAGATGACAGTCACTCTAGTCTTAAGCAAAGGCTGGTGGCTGGTCGTGATTCAAGGAAGGTTACGATAAGGCAAACAAGAGTAATTATAGAAACGGCAAAAGGAAGTAAAAGATTGACTGCGTTTTCATCCCTTGGTACACAGCCGTATTGGCTACCATAATGGCGACAAGATATGTACCTCAAACGGCACAGCCCTGACAAACACTGTCTTACTTGTAGCTAACTAAATTTTTTTAGAATGTTATTTTGAAAAGCTAATTGTGAACTAACAAGTAAGTGTATTTGACAATTATTGATGGTAATTTGTTCAAAGTCCATATTGAACGTGAAAGACGCTAAACCTTTCATAACTGGATGGTGAACTTGGTTGCTACCTAGTCTTGTAGTCTTGTACTAGTTTGGCTCTATGCCAGGGTCAAGTAATTGTCCACTGGCATGTACACTTCAATCGTCTGTCCGGAGCATACGCCTGTCCGTGTTATAATAGGAAGAATACGTCACTGGTCTATACACATCAATTGTACCAATTATGAAATATGTGCACCATACAATGGCTGAATATCAAATGCGAGTTGGTGGAATATTTAATTTTGCATGCAGCTTCATTCTTCATGTAACAATACTGAACTGTTTGAAAATGTCGCAATGAAAAATTATATAGCAGCGAATTCACGCGATTCAGAGAATTTGCCTTCCGGAAGAAATACCAATGCCAACGCTATATGTAACCTTTATATACTTGTTCCAATAGTAATCGTAATAGTAATGAACACTCTCCAAAGGACTTTCTGTGCATACAATTTGGGTCAAATAATACGAGAAACTACAGGTTGTAGGAACAGATCTAGATTGATTTTTAATTTTATGTAGTTGAAAGGTTTGTATTTCCAAGAATATTTGTTACGATCATCACTCTATTTGTTTAAATTGGTTCGATGGCGATGGAAAGATTTCAGCATATGTGCCGACTAACGAACATACGAGCATTATCGCTAATGCGTGCAATAGAGCCGAGGCACTGGAGCAGAAAAAATGTCCCTTAAAATGCCCAAGACGTCTAATGCCAAACGTGAAGTGCTGCTGGTTGTAGGAACAGAACTGCAACCATTTAAAAGTTGTAGATACTAAAAGTACTCCCTCTTTACCTTTTGGATAATATTGCCTTTACCACGTTCTGGTTTTATACTCCCCTGCTGAAATTCAAAAGAAAACAAACATGCGTGTCAGGAACCAAAGCACAAGAGAATGCCATCTCAACCTGATGCAAAATGAAGTTCTTTTTGTCTAGATAGATCTCGAGCAGTTCCAGGATCGCTGCTTTAATTGCTTTTAATGATTTTAATTGTATTAGTAATCAACACTCTCCAATGGACTTTCTGTACATAATATTTGCGTCAAATGATACGAGAAACTGCAGGTTGTCGGAACAGATCTAGATTCGTTTGTAATTTTATGGGTATGAATAAAATTTCCCTTACCTTTTTGATAATATGGCTTTTTCGACGTCTTGTTGGTGTACTCGTTGGCTGAAAATAAAAACATTTTGTAGTTTTTTGCATTGCAAACTATTTTCGATGTGTGGTTGTGTTGTTGAAATATTTGTATTTCCAAGAATGTTTGTTACGATCATCGCACTATTTGTTTACATTGGTTCGATGGCGATGGAACGATTTTACCCTTTAGATTCTCAGCATACGTGCAGACTAACGAATATACGAGCATTATCGCTAACGTATGCAATAGAGCCGAGGATCTGGAGCAGAAAAAAATGTCCCTTAAAATGCCCAAGACGTCTAATGCCAAACGTGAAATATTACTGGTTGTAGGAACAGACCTGCAACCATTTAAAAGTTGTATATATTAAAAGTACTCCCTCTTTACCTTTTGGATAATATTGCCTTTACCACGTTCTGGTTTTATGCTCCTCTGCTGAAATTCAAAAGAAAAGAAAAACATGCGTGTCAGGAACCTAAGCACTGGAGAATGCCATCTCCACCTGATGCAAAATGAAGTCATTTTTGTCTATATAGATCTCGAGAATTTCCAGGATCGCTGCTTTAATTGCTTTTAATGATTTTAATTGTCTTAGTTATCAACACTCTCCAAAGGACTATCTGTACATATAATTTGGGTCAAATAATACGAGAAACTGCAGGTTGTCGGAATAGATCTAGAGGTTTTGTAATTTTATGGGTATGAATAAATTTCCTCCTTACCTTTTGGATAATATGGCTTTTTCGTTGTCTTGGTGGTGTAATTGTAGGCTGAAAATAAAAAACATTCTGTAGTTTCTGCATTGCAAACTATGTTTGATGTGTGGTCTGTAGTTGAAATATTTTTATTTCCAAGATTGCGTGCAATAGAGCCGAGGCACTGGAGCAGAAAAAATGTCCCTTAAAATTCCCAAGACGTCTAATGCCAAACGTGAAATACTACTGGTTGTAGGAACAGACCTGCAACCATTTAAAGGTTTCTTTCTCTTTACCTTTTGCATAATATGGCCCTTTCTTCGTTCTGATAGTATACTGCACTGCTCAAATTCAAAACCAACCTTGAAGTTTCTTCATTGTAAAAAATGCTCAGTAGGTATTCAGAATCGTATATTATGATTCTGCATTGTTGCTAGTTTCGTACCATTAACCTTTCTGATACACTGGTGACGATGAGGGGAATTTCTACTCTAGATTTTCATCTATTGTGTTGAAAAGCGATGAAAATATCGACTTGCGTGCCATGAACCGAAGCACTGGAGATGAAAAATACGTTTTGGAATGCCGTCTCCATCTGATGCAAAATGAAGTCCTGTTATCTATATAGATCTCGAGCATTTCCATGATCGCTGCTTTAATTGCTGTTAACGATTTTACAGGTCGAATCAAGCGATACTTAGACCAACAATACACGACAACTATGACACGTAAATATCACTAACCCTTTTTACAAACCATGCATGTGCGATTTAGATTTTTAAGGTAGCCCTGACAATCGTTCAGCCATTTCGCTACTTAGTCTGTAGTTTGGTAGATTGTAGTAATGTCTGGCACTATTGCATCACATCGAACGTGAAAGACGCTGTCATAACTGGGTGGTGGTGACCTTGGTTGCTACTTATTCTTGTAGTCTGTACTAGTTTGGATCTATGTCAGGGTCAAGTAATTGTCCGCTGGCATGTCCACTTAAATCGTCTATACGGAGAATACGCATGTCTTTAGCTATAATAGGAAGTATACGTCACTGGTCTATCGATGCTATAGCTGAGTCTGACAAGACTGCGGTTGCGAGAAGCGAGACCGAAAGACAAGAATCTGAAACCTTGGCCGTTAGATTAGAGACTCAGATTAGCGGACCGCCAGCGCAGACGCTCTATCCGACTTGTGGATAAAAGTAATATCTTTTCAGGGAGTTTATCTGATCCTAAAGGAGAAAGGGTGAACGAGAGCACTTGCGGTATACTTCATAAAGTATTTGACTATGAAACAAAAAAAAATGGTCACGAAATAAGAAATGTGGGAAATTCAACAAGCAGTATCACCGCGACAGAAATAAATCTAGCGTCCAAATCAAAATCGAGGCAATTATCGGGAAAACGGCAAATGGAAATGGCGTAATCAAAACTGCTTACACAATTTACACAGAAAATAAATTTTCAGAGGGGAATAATAGCACTAAATCTCAGGGAATCTTTTAAACGTTAAACTCGAGGACCTGAGGTCGACGGCCCAATACTTAGACCATTGGTAATTTGTAAACGAGGAAGGTTTATTTGTGAGCGCAAACGTTTAAAACGAACAAATAACTTAATTGGTCGATACCGGAGCGAATGTTACAATTTTAAGCAAAATTATTGACAAGCTTGAAACATCGCGCCCCGAAATCTCACCTGTAAATACAAATCTAGTTACAGCCACGGGTGAAACCTCCTTTCTTTGGTGCGGCTATCGTATATATCCATATAGGGGAACAAATTTAAGCATAATGTATTGATAGCGGACATAAAATCAGAAAGCATTTTAGGAATTTACTTAACATCTAATCGTGGTGATGTATCATAGTAAAGGATAATAACATTCCATGATTTAGATACAGCAAAGATGCTTAGTACACTAGCTGCAGGATAGCGGTCACTTTGAAGGTTATTGTCCCACCTGAGAGCTAAGTGCTGGTACCGGGGAAACCGATGATATTCATATTTAATAAAATTATGGGTATCGTATCACCAACTTCAAATTTTCGCAGTGAACCCTTCTCGTGGATATGTGCCATTGCGCGTAATGAATTTGAGCGATGAACCGCGCATTGACTACAAAAATACAGTTGTCACTACTTTAGAATGCGTAGATGAATATATTGGCGAATCACCTGAGAATGTTAATGCCGTTACGGCTAAGGAAACAGTTGCGCAGGTGTAGGCGATGACGGTTGCATTGAGATAGAAAAGTCAAACGTAATCATGGCTCGATATCACATTTACTCACCGATGTAAATATAACCAATTCAGTACAAGCTTACACTCAGTTGAGTGAGTTATATGACCCGATAAATGCCGAAAGTGAAAAGGTAGACGGCAAGATTGAGGGATTCTTTTCAAAGGAAAAGATGACAGCTGCAGAGGCAGGACTCTGTGCTTTGCCATGTTAGGAAATGGAAATTAGAGGAGAAGAAACCTTAGGCACAAATCTCACCTAGGTGTGGCGGTAAAATAATTTTGGGCTCGATAGGAGTCGTTTTTGCATGATGAAATTCTTTGTCGGAAATGGGAATCAGATGCTGGCAAGCATATAGTCTGGCAAATAGTGTTTCCAAGTTCGCTAAAATCTTTTGTACTCGAATAGTTACACAATTCAATAACAGGTGGGCACCTTGGGGTTAAGAAAACCCTCTTAGAAGTTCGTAATAGTTGGTATCAGCAACGCAGTGATTTAGAACACTGGTGTAAAGTCTACGACAAATGTGCGTCGAGGAAGCCTTCCCCAAACAGTCAAGAGCACCAATGCAACAGTGCAATGTTGGCGATCCATTTGAACGGCTTGCGTTAGATATACTCGGGCCATTACCTACATCTTTGAAAGGAAATCGCAGTCTCTTAGTGGTGGTAGATTACTTCACAAAATGGACGGAAGCAATCTCCATTAAAAATCAGGAAGCTGTTAAGGTTGCCCGAAAGCTCTTTGAGCGGGTCATATCAATCTTCGGCGTCCCTAAGCAAATCCACTGCATCAAGGAGCTAATTTTGAGTCATGTGATTGTAATATTCTGGGTATTGAAACCAGGCCCACCCCACTACAACGTCAATCGGATGGCATGGTTGAACGTACTAATCGAACTATTGAGAATATTTTGTTTCAGAACAGCGAAAGGACTGAGATGAGCATATATATCTGCTTATGCTGGCTTATAGATCAGCTGTTCATGAGAGTACTGGAGAATTTCCCTATGAAATGATGTTCGGACGTCAGGTGTCACTACCCGTAGATTTAGTAATAGGCCGTATTGAGTCCGAAAAGAAAATGAAAACTTTCAAACTGATTATGCAAACGAACTTTGCTAGAAAATCGATAAAATTAACGATTTCCCACGCGAACTATCGAGCGATCGAATGAAACAAAAGTACGACTTACGAGCTAGGAAACTAAATTTCAATAAAGGTGATGCTGTATGGTTGTATAATCCTCATTAACCTAAAAGTAACAAAAGTTACAATGTGATTGAGATGATCCTTATTTAATCACTTGTAAGTTGATTGATGAATGATGTTCTCTAGAGTCGAGAAGGATCGCAGAAGTAAACCGAAAGTGGTTTACTCTGACAGACTCAAACCCTACGTAGGTCTAGACAAACTAAACTGATTATCATAAAACAATATAATGCATTAATGAATCAGAAAGATAAATAACTTGAATTATTTAAAAGCTGTACCATTTATTATCATAAAACAATATAATGCATTAATGAATCAGAAAGATAAATAACTTGAATTATTTAAAAGCTGTACCATTTTATTTTCTTTTACACTAAAATGCTGAATCCAAATGTCATTTGTGTAGTAACATAATTATAGCCCAAACATGGTATTCATGTTACCTACATTTTTTACAAGTGACTGTTGCAGTATCCTTACTGCAAAAATTGCTGAGAATTCTTAAAAGTACTGTGTGGAGAAGCACAAGTTAAAAAGTGGTTTTGGATTCCAATACTCCACCTGCAAGAGTGTCTTCACTAGGTCATCTGCTCGCCATTCATGTAGCAAAAGGTGTCTCAACTATTATGACCCTAGTTAGAAGGACAACAATGGAAATTGGCTCTGAAGTTGAGGCCGCATAGGAAGAGTACGTCCAAAATTGTAAACACAGTAGTTCCTGTTAAAAAGAGGCTTGCCGAAGTAGGAGGAAGACGAGCAAAAACCACATCGAGCTCGTTCTGACCCAAGTCAGCTATGGCAAAAGGATGACCGATCACATTTCCCCAAAAGATGCAAGTTATCAACCCATTTGCATAAGGCTCCAGTCCTAAAACAATCACAGGACCATAACAAAAGAACTCAAGGTGAAGAGGGAAGGGATTTTTCAACCTAAAAAAGGCGATGTACTAGAAAGATCCTGTGCCAGGTTGCACCATCCTGAACCAGCTTCTGATACATTGCTCTTCCATTCTCGGAGGAAGATGCCATTTCCATACTGGCTGAGGTGGATGATGACTTTGGTAGTATACTACCAGAGTCCGTATTCACCGAACCCTAGGACACCTGCAAATGTGTCAAGTGTGGCTTATGTACCTTCCCCAACACAAATTCTCAGGATTCAACAGATGAAGCTGGCCCAAGACAAAATAATTATACTGAATGTTGGTGGCCAGAAGTTTGAGACATCTGTCTCAACGTTACAAAAGGATCCATCTCCTGTGTTGGCGTATATGGTTATGCCAGATTCTCCTTCACAACCGTATGATACTGACAAGTGTTTACACGTACTTCGTAGACAGGGACCGAAGCCATTTCAGACACATTTTGAATTATCTCAGAAATGGAGAAGGAGACAACACTTTCCCATATGACGTCAGATATTTAAAAACTGCAGAGAGAAGCAGAATTTCAGCTTACTTCTGGAGAGGAGACTTGCCATCCCAACCACTCGAAAAGAGTAATAGATTTTATTTGTTTAATGAATATGCTTAGATTACCTGTAATTATATTGAATTTCAACAGAATCACCTATTCTGAATTATGACAGGTCATTACAGTCTATTAAAAATTTTACTAATTAAGGTAGAGACTGTAGGTTTTAAAGGTTTTCTTCTTTTAATAGAACTTACTCAATTGTTTATTTTTGCCACAGAAAATCAATTTTCGGGTGAGTGATACATGCATGTAAATTTCACTATCGTGTTCACTTTGTCCTACATCAGTATGATGCATTTTTTCTGTTATTGGTAGTGTACATTAAACAGTTTCATTTTTCATAAAATGTTCTTGACTTATAGTAATTTCAATTAAACTTATTTCGTAATTTTATAATTTTACCGTATGTATTTGCTTATGTGAGTACTCAAAAGCTAGTCATATATCATATGAACAAAACAGTTTTTCAAAACTTTTACCTTGATGCTAAATGTTATTTAATGCTTAAATGTTAAATACTTTTTGTGTATGTGCTGTAATAGTGTGTTCATTAACATTTATGCTATTCTATTAGGGGACCAAATCGCTTTAGGAGGGGGCAGTGTAATGAACATTACCTCCACTACGAATTTACAATGTAATATTAATATGCATCATGTCACCGATGAGAGGTTTGATTTATGTATGTTAATATGTATAATGTACTTAATTAGGACATGTCTTTTAGCATTTAGCAAGTGAATTTTGTTACCGGCAGTGTGTATTGGAGCACGGTGACTCACGATGTTTTGCCACCATGTAATAAACCTATTCTGTACATATTATAACCTTGTATGATTTATGCATTATTTTACTTTGTTAATTATATCAGTATAATGAAAATACTTTGCCTAATATATGATTGGACATGCTCAATTTATTCCATAATTCTTATGTTTTGCTGTGAACTCGATGTCAATACATACTAATCCGCCATTTTCCCTCTTTTTGTCAGTGAGAACTACGGAATCCGATTGGCTATAGTTCACATGACCTTTTTGCATAAATAGCACCGTGTAGATGTAATGTCGAGCTTCACTGTTAGCCTGTCCAGCGTTTGGAGCAGACGAAATCGAATCATCGAGTGATCATTTCCTCAATTCTAGAATGTCTCAGGCCATGTTAGATAGATATAGTCAAACTTCAATGGTTAGTACCTAATGAAATTTGATGTGCTTGTTTGACATTACGGGGAATTCTATAAGTTATTTATTATTCATGAAGTGACGTTTGCTACCGTGTTGGTTAAAATAATTTCAACCTTCGGTAAATTATCACCGCAGTTAATCTATAAAAGTGAAGGTGAAAGATCATTACAATCTATATAATCCTGGCAAACATGTATATTGTTCCCTGAGGAACTGATATATAAGTAATTAATGTTAAGTTGCTACCAAATCGTCACTTTTTAACCATCGTAGAAGGCGACCTCACGTTGCACCTTCACCCTATGATATTCTATATATTCAGCTCCTGAAGGTTAATATTTCACCTTCACTTTTTTCCACCGCCACGAAATAAACTCTTTCTTGTACTTCCATGAGGTGAATTCAGTGTGATATATTATTACAAATATGGTTTGAAATCCACTCAGAGGTGGAGAAGGTGCAATAATATTTGAAGCTCCATTGAACCTTTCCCTTCGGGAGTCCATTACCTTTGTCTCCCGTGATTATATGGTTTACATAAGTATAGTATTAAGTCTTGAATATCTAACTGTATTGACAGTCAGTAGTTCTATATCCACTTGTTCGTGTCCTTAAAGCAATTTACAAATAAATACTTTCGATGTTTGTTCTACACTGTCTTCTATTATTCTTACTAATCAAAAGCTAGACAGGAGGACCAAAAATATTGTATCTTGGAGACTGCGTTACAGTACCAAACATAAGATATGTGCACAATACTATGACTGAATAGCAAATCCGATCGTTAATACGTGTGTGGGTTGGATGAATATTTAATTTTACATGCAGCTTCACTCTTCTTGCAACTATACTGAACTGTTTGAAAATGTCGCAATGAAAAGTAATATAGCAGCGAATTTCTGCAATTAGGAGAATTGGGCTTCCTGAAAAATACTAGTGACCACGTTATAATCTAACATTTAGTCTACTTGTTCGAATAGTAATCGTAATAATAAGCAAACACTTTCCAATGGATTTTCTGTACATACAATTTGGGTCAAATTAATACGAGAAACTACAGGTTGTAGGAACCGACATTAATTTGTAATTGTAGTGATATGACTAATTTCTCTCCTTACCTTTCGGATAATATGGCTTTTTCGTTGTCCTGGTGGTGTACTCGTAGGCTGAAAATAAAATCATCCTGTAGTTTCTGCATTGCAAACTATGTTTGATGTGTGGTCTGTAGTTGAAATAATTGTATTACCAGGAAGTTTGTTACGATCATCACGCTATTTTTAAATGTTGCTTCGATGGCGATGGAAATATTTTATCCTTCAGATTTTCAGCATACGTGCCGACCAACGAATATACGAGCGTTATCACTAATGTATACAATAGAGCTAGGCTATGGAGAAGACAGACTCTTAAAATGTCTTCGACGCCCGATACCAAACTTGAAATACTAGAAACTACTGGTTGTAGGAACTGACATTTAACGATTTGCAGTTGTATAGGTTAGGAATAGTTTCTCCCTCCTTACCTTTTGGATAATATAGTCTTTTCTTAGTTATGGTAGTATACTCCCCTGCTTACAATGAAAACAAACCTTTACTTTAAGTTTCTTCATTGTAAACAAATGGTCAGTAGGTGTTCAGAATCTTATATCATGATATTTCATTGTTACCAATCAACATCTCCCGTGGCCCAGTGGTTACAGCGTCCGCCTCGAATGCGAGAGGTCGTGGGTTATATCACCGTTCGAGACATACTAAAGACTTAAAACACCGAAACTAGCAGCTGCCTCACTGCAGGCTCAGCATTAAGACAGTGTTAGGACTGGTCGACCTGGTGTCAGGATAATGTTACTGGATGTGACATGATACACGTCTGCGGCATAATGCCACAGTACCTGACATCACTATAAACAGCCACACTGCATACATCGCAGCCATGTGACTGAAAAACTTAAAGCTTAGGTTAAAAATCATAATCACATCACATGTTACCAGTCTCTTATAATTAACCTTTATGATATTTTGATGACCATAAAGAGAATTTCTACTCTATAGATTTTCAGCTATAGTATTGACAAAAGAATAAGATATCGACTTGTCGCTAATGCATGACAGTAACCGAAGCACTGGAGATGAAAAATACCTTTTGGAGTGCCATATCCACCTGATGCAAAATGAAGTCCTTTTTGTCTATATAGTTCTCGAGCATTCCCAAGAACGCTGCTTTAATCGCTATTATTGATTTTACAAGTCGAAACAAGCGATACCTAGACCGATAATACACTACAATTTTGACATGTGAATATCGCTGAACTATTTGTTACACAGTTGCAATTTAAAATAGCTCATTGCAACATGAGGTGACTGAACACTTACGAATGTGTATTCAAACGAAACTTGGAATGACCCAGACATTGTAGGTTCTTCTAGTGTTGCAGGACGCGGTCTGACGATATATTTTTACTTACCTTCACGTGTACATAGTGTTATTTGGATTTTTAAAGTAACTTGTTCAGTCGTATCGCTACGTTGTCTGCAGTGTGGCAGTTTATAGTGATGTCTAACACTATTGCATCATGCTGTCGAACTGTAGCATGATGTCCCCCCACTCCAGCCACTTTATCCCTATACTAGATCATCCAGTCCTAACAATGCTGAACTGATATCTTTGGAACGACTTGGCCCGGGTTCAAACCAGCGACCTCCCGCATTCGAGGCGGATGCTTGAACTGGTAGGCCAACGAGCGGTCGACATGTCCAAGAACCATTCGTATTGAAGCTTCTTAGCATTAGCTTTATTATTTGCAAGAGACGTTCCTTATTGATAAATGCACGCCGGGCAACATATCGTGTTTGATATCGAAAGGGACGACTTCGTGAAATAGTTTGGGAATCTGATTTTAACTTGCAAGAACTGGCCCATGTATTAACTTAATTGAATATAATAACATTAATGCATAATTTGTATCGCATTTACCTAAGGGATTATTCATCCTGAAAATGCAAATTCATTATGCTGTGCATGCAAATTTACTTTAATAGGATTCCCTTATTTTGGCCTGTCATGGAAGTTTCTTGCCAAAAAAAATCGAATTTGAGACACGATACTCAAAATCTATTACCTGACGTGTCCTTTTCCAAATTACTGTAGTATGCAAAAAATGTGGAATGTTGCCTGTGTCGGCTAGTGCAATCAGGTACACAATGGTAGTAAGATATCAGATCACTTAAGTCATTTCATCTGTCGGTTATATGGCACACGCAAAGGACAAAGTTATACCGAGCCACAACAAATGTCCATCTGTTACGTAAGATGACAGTCACACTAGACTATTAAGCAAACCCTGGTGGCTGGTCGTGATTTAAGGAAGGTAACGATAGGGCAAACTAGAGTAACGATATAAACGGCACAAGAAAGTAAAAGATTGACAGTACGTTTTTGTTCCACATTCATTACGGCTACCATAATGGCGACGAGATTTGTAATTCAACCGTCATAGTCCTGACAACCACTGTCTTACTTGTAACTAACTAATTTATTAGAATGTGAGTTTGAAACGGTGCTTGTGAGATACCAAGTCAGGAGGTTCGGCAATTATTGATGGTAATTTGTTCAAAGTCCATATTGAACGTTGAACCTGTCATAACTGGTTGGTGGTGACCTTAGTTTTTACTTATTCCTGCGGCCTGCATTAATTGGGATATACGCCAGGGTCAAGTAATTGTCCGTTGGCATGTCCACTTGAATTGTCTTTACCGATCATACACCTGTCTTGTCATATAATGCTAAGAATATATCACTGGTCTATAAACACCAGATGTACCCAACATGAAATATGTGCACAATACAAAGACTAATTATCAAACCGAGCGTTAATCCGTGTATGGGTTGGCGAAATATTTAATTTTACATGCAGCTTCATTCTTCAAGCAACGATTCTGAATTTTTTTAAAAATGTCTCTAATATATCAGCGAATTCTCTCAATTCGGAGAATTTGTCTTCTGGAAGAAATACCAGTGACAACGCTATACTATGTAAACATTTGATTTAATTGTTCAAATAGTAATTGTAATAGTAAACAACACTCTCCAAAGGAATTTCTGTACTGTGTGTCAAATAATACAGGCAAATAATACGAGAAACTACAGGTTGTAGGAACAGACCTAGATTAATTTCCAAATATAGGGGTATGACTAATTTCCCTCCTTACCTTTTGGATAATATGGCTTTTTCGTTGTCTTGGTTGTGTACCCGTAGGCTGAAAAAGAAACATTTTGTAGTTTCTGTATTGCAAACTATTTTCAATGTGTGGTCTGTAGTTGAAATATTTGATTTGCAAAGAAAGTTGTTACGATAATCGCACTATTTAATTTTATATGTTGCTTCGAGGGCGATAGAAAAGATTTTATCCTCTAGATGTTCAACATAAGTGCCGACTAACGAACCTACGAGCAATAGACGACTTCATCAAATAATTGTGGAATATGAATTTAACTTTCAAGTGCTGTCCCATCTATGGGCTTACTCTGAAAATAACGGCATATATACACGATTCGTATCGTATTAACTATACATGTTTTCTTTCTGAAAATGCCAATGCATTATTCTGTACATGCACACGTCCTTTAATAGGGTTATCCTATTTTGGCCTCTCAGAGATATTTTTTTTTAAAAATCGCATTTGAGCTTTGATACCCGCCAATACCTTTACCTGACGTGTGCTTCTATTCCAGGTTCAAATTAATGTGGTATGCAGAAAATGTGGCATGTAGCGAGTTTAGGCCAGATCAAATCTGGTGAACAATTGTAATATATCACATCACTGAAGTAAGTTCACCAGTGAGGTATATGACACTCGCAAAGGAGTAAGTTACAACTAGCTACTACAAATGTCCATCTGTAAGCAAGATGACAGTCAAGAGTGACTATTAAGCAAAGTCTGGTGGTGGTCGAAATTTAAGGAAGGTAACGATAGGACAAACAAGAATAATGAAAGAAAGGTACAAATAAAGAATTGCCATTACGTTTTGGTTCCTTAGTACACAGATCATACGGCTACCATAATTGAGACAAGATATGTACCTCACCCTGCATTGCCCTGATAATCATTATGTCTTACGTGTACCTAACTAGTTTATTATAATTTGATTTTAGAAAGCTGCTTGTGTGATGCAAAGTCAGGGGTTTAGGCAATTATTAATGGTAATTTCTTCAAAGTCAATAATGAGTGTGAAAAGACTGAACCTGAAATAATTGGTTGGTGATGACCTTAGCTGGTACTTATTCCTATGTTCTGGACTAGTTTGGATATACGCCAGCTATAAACGAAGAATAAATACATCACTGGTCTATAGATAGCAAATGTTCCCAACATGAAATGTGTGCATAATACTAAGGGCGAATGCTGAACTGTTGAAAATGTCGCAATGAAAGGTAATATAACAGCGAATGCTTATCATTCGGAAGATAATTTACGTTCCTGAAAAATGTCCTTGGCCACATAGTCTACAACTTTGTTCTATTTGCTCGAACAGTAGTCGTAATAACACTTTCCAAAGGACTTCCTGTACATATAATTTGGGTGAAATAGTACGATAATCTAATGCTCGTCTAAACAGACCTATAAAGATTTGAAGTTGTAGAGGTTAGGACTAAATTCTCTGATTACCTTTCGGATAATATGGCCTTTTGGTGGTCCTGGTTGTATACTCTGCTGAAAATAAAAAGATTATGTAGTGTCTGCATTGTAGACTATGTTCGATGTATGGTCTTTAGAGGACATATTTCCACAAAAGTTTGTTACGGCCATCTGCTATTTTTATATGTTGATTCGATGGCGATGGAAAGGATTTTATCCTCTAGATTTTGATCTTATGTTCCGACTAACGAACAGATGAGCGTTATAGCGAATTCATGCAGCAAAGCAGAGGCAGTGGAGAAGAAAATAAATGATAACCCGTAAAATGCCATCGACGCTTGATGTTAAACGTAAAATACGAGAAATTACTGGTTGTAGGAACATACCTAGACCGATTAGCAGTTATCGTGGTTAGGACCAATTTTTCCCTCCTTACCTTTTGGGTAATAAGGCTTTTTCGTCATTCTGGAAGTATACCATCCTGCTAAAATAAAAACCTCTACTTTCTGCATTGTAAACAATGTTCAATAGGTGGTCTCTATCTTCAAATTATATTTCATCGTTACCAGTCTCGTCCATCTGATACTTCTATGGAGATGACGATGAGCATTTATACTCTACATTACAAACTGATGTGGTGACAAACGAACAAGTTTTCTAGCTAATGTATGTATTTAGGCCGATGGAATGTGGAAACGAAAGCAAATGACTCTTGGAAATGTATTGAGACCCGATGCCAAACAAACTACTTATGGCTACAAGGTTTTCAGCATACCCAAGAACGATACTTTGCTTTTACTGATTTTAAACAAATCTTCAGATGCTTCTATAGATGATAGAGGGCAGCAAAAGATGAGAAAAATGCCGATCATTTTGAGTCCTAATAACTCTGGTATTTTAATACTTTTATGAGCACTACTTAAGTTACAATATATTTGATGCAACAAATGTGCATCAAACGTGGTTTGACTCAGTAGTATTGTCTGTTCTACATGTGTATTACGTGGCTTATCTAATCGTTTATCCATGGATCCACGTGTACAGCGTTCAAGAACCATTAGTAATGAAGCTTGCTTGTAAGTGAACGAGACTTTTCGGATGTTTTATTTGAAAGCAGAGTCCCCAATGATAAAATGCACATTGGGTAATATCTAAAGTATGATATCGCAAGGAATGACTGTTGAACAAATTGCTAAATCGGAAGAGCCTATCCACTCTTATCTGTGCAAGACAGTAATCTGAAAATCAAATGGTATTTATGCATAATTCGTATGGTATTTATGCGGAACAAAATTTCTTCATGAGAGTGGAAAAACGTTATGCTATACTTGCAAATGTCGTTCGAGTTTACCGGGAATTTCAAGCAATTTGTCCCACTGTGACCTCAAATGCTCTCATTTTAAATTAAAGTTGTCCTCGCGCCATGATACTTGCAACATCTTACCCAACGTCTGATTCAATGCTGCAAACTAATGTGGGATCTAGCCTGTGTTGGACAGTACAAATCTGGTCTAAAATGGTACAAAAGTAATAAGCCATTACATAGATAATTATCTAAATCATGCATATCGTGTTGGTTCGTGACAGTTAAAACTAGCTGTGTATATCAACGATGGGTGTATAAAGTAGTTTCTCGATCCATGTGCAGGAAATGTTTTACCGTCCTCTTGTACAACCTAAAAAGAAATGCATTAGTTTTCTCCTGGAGATTTTTTAACCAGTCATAAAAGCCGGTTTATTTAATAGCGAAATTCACATCAAGAACATCAATATTTATCGAGCTCAAAACTTTTGGCTACGACGACAATTCGGAACCTTGTACATTCAAATAGAGGTTACATACATCACTTTTTTCTCACACCAAAAGGAAGTAATTGTTTACCAATATTTGTATCTTATTCAGAGCAATTTATAAGTCCTAACCGAACTTCAGGTAAACTTATATAACAAGTCTCCACAGGACACTCACTAATAACGAAATCATTTTGGAGGAACGCAAGGATATCACATCAGTAAAATTTAAGGCTTACAAAAGTTTCCGGAAGTTTTTCCTTACAAGGAATTAACCTATTTCTTTGCATTCAATTATATTAAATGTAACGGACACTCATTACCCTACATTATGGAATTTTATTTCAGAAATGTTGAATCGATCGTCTTCAATTGTTACGTATAGCAGCCTAGCTCCTGTTCAGCTCTGCCACTTTAGTTTTATATTCCACCTCAGTGAATTGGATAGCAGTCATATTGATTTCCTTCAAAATGGCCTAAGATTTATATACATGTTCAATCGCATATTTGATATTGGCAATTTGACTGCATCAAGACGCAAATTAAACCGTTTCTAATAAGGTTGATGACAAAGTAGAAGGCAAAGTTGCACATGTTTTTTCTTTTTACTTACAATTTTACTTCTAAACACGTACGCGACACACTTTTGGTTATCCTCTTCGATTTGAACTAAAATGTTCAGTCGCGTATTTGATATTGGCAATTTGAGTGCATCAAGACGCAAATTAGACCGTCTCTATGAAGGTTGATGACAAAGTAGAAAGCCAGTTGCACACGTTTTATTACTTATAATTTTACTTCTAAACACGTACATGACATACACTTTTGGTTGTCCTCGTTGATTTTCACTAAACTGTACTTAGTTCACTTAGTTCACGTTGCATTTAGCAAAAATACCAAGAAACATCACTGGTCTTAAACACATCAAATAAATCAAAATGTTTTCAATACAATAATGGGAGATCGATTAAAATCGCTACTCTGAATAATATTGTCTGATATTCAAATTTTACGTGAAACTATTTCTACAGCAAAGACAACTATTTATAAATGTGACAATTACAGCTAATATAGAGAATTCTCGTAACTGGGAGGGGGATTTACAAGAAATATAAGTGATCATGTAATGTTCTATAGCTGTTTGCTACTTTAACGGAAAACTATAGCGAATATTACGCTTTTCAACGGACTTTATGTACGTAAAATTTGGGAGACATGAGAATCCATCAGGGGTAGAAATAGAGCAAAAACGATTTGAGGTGGTGGAGGTTAGAACCAGTTCCTCTCTCCTTACCTTCTGCATAATATGGCGTTTCCCTTGTCTTGGCAGTATACTCGATTGCTTAAAAAGTTAAGTTCTGTATTGTAAACTATGTTCTGTATGTGGGCTGAAGATTACAATAATTGCATCGAACTTACGAACCTCGTACAACTGATCTTTTATGCTGCTTCGATAGCAATATAAATGATGTTTTACTTTTAAGCTGTAGTGTTGGAAAAGGAATTCGAAAATTGCTAATATCGTTATGATTTACCAACACGATAATATTTCAATGCATTTGGGACTACAAACTGCACGGTTACATGTACAAGTCGATCTAATGCAATTTGAGAAGTCTGTACCCTTATTAATGTATTAAAGCAAAAACTGAGCGAGCTTTAATTTGATTGCAAAACCAATACCATGATTACCAACGTAAATCAGGTAATATCTAGTAATTATCAAAAGTAACGAATTCGTTAAAAGATTGCGAAATCAGATTTTAACAGCAAACAACCAACCAACGCAATGCTAAGTCATTGCAATAATCAGATGTATAACACTTGTTCAGGACAAAGATGCCTTTAACAGATACCAGTGATCGATGACCAGAGAAAACCGAAGTTACACGATTGATCAGTTATCGCGATATATACACAGTCCATTCGCAATAGACCCAGTGTGACAGAATTCACGACTCAGTTTGCATCAGGAGGCTTATGGTTTATTAAAATGGTCTATAACAAAAATTGGAAATTACAGAAATATTCTAGAAAGGACTAAACCCCATTTGCCAACAAGAAATTAAGCCAAAAGGGTCATTTACCTTCTTGTATTAAGATTATACTAATCACCATTTGCGTAAGCGTCTTTATATAGAGCCTATAAAATGATAGGTTATTAAAAGATTCTGGTCTCGTAGGCAAAACGAAAAACCTTCTGTACTGTTTACATCCATCAATAAAATTTGAAATATTAGATAAAATTGTGCACTATGGGATATATATATATATATATATATATATATATATATATATATATATATATATATATATATATATATATACATATATATACATACATATATATATATACATACATACATATATATACATATATATACATATATATACATACATATATACATATATATATACATATATATACATACATATATACATACATATATACATACATATATATACATATATATACATATATATATACATATACATATATATACATATACATATATATATACATATATACATATATATATACATATATACATATACATATATATATGTATAACAAAGCTATTCAAATATATACAAATATAGATATACATAATACAGCTATTCGAAAAGGTCGCAATGAAAACTATTATAACGGCGAATTCTCGTAATTCAGAGGAGACCTTTCCTTCCGCAAGAAATAAGTGAACAACCTGTGTTCTGAAACATTGCTCGAATAGTAAACGTATGGTGGGTATGATAACACAAACGGACTCACTGTACATAAAATGTCTGGGACAAAATGAGAACCTACCGGTTATAGGAACATACCTGCAACAATTAGATGTTAGGTCTAGCTCCTCCCTCCTTACCTTTTACATAATACGGCTTTTGCGTTGTCATGGTAGTATAGGCGACAGCTGAAATTGAAACAAATTTTGTAATATATGCATTGCTAACTATGATCGGCATGTTCTCTTTAGTTATATTTTTTTAAAGTTAGTTTTTAACCTTGTACAACTTATTTTCTATGCTGCTTCAATGGCAATGAAAAGGGTTTTATACTCTATTTTCAACTAATGTATTCTTATTAACAAAGAATTGTTGGAATTTCATAAACTTGGAAGTGTATCGTAGACCCCCATTTCCCTTAATTATCCAATTATATTCCTGAAATGTTCCATTGATTGTCTTTAACTGTTGCGTATGTTAGCTCAGCTTTTTGCTCTACAAGACGTTCATCGTTTCATATACTCAGTCGGTATTCATGTCTTTTTCAGCCCTCTTTCACAATTTCTCTCATTCTCTGCAATTGTTTGGTGAGCCGGATGACATGACGCGGAAGGCAGTCATTTAAAGTTGGAGAATAATTGTCAAATGATTAGACACGAAAATACATCTTTTGTCAAGTTACCTTAATAATAGTGCCAATTTAGCTTCATCAAAAGTTAATCTTAAACCTCTTTCACAAGGTTCTTGACGAAATGGAAAGTAAATTCGCTTGTATTTGTTTAGTGAATTATCCTTCAAAAATCTTACCTGGCGTTCTTTTGGTCGTCGTTTTAGTTTTTCCTGTAAAATAAATAAATGGAATCCAGTTAATTCTCATTCTGGACCGTGGAGTACTGGTAAACTAAGCTACAATACGAATATACGATTGGTCTATTCATACTTAAATATAACCAACATAAAATGTCTCTACAATACAATGGCAGAACATCGATTTGGAGCGTTAATCCGTATATGAAATGGACGATTAAAATTTGACGTGAAACTTCGTCCTTCTAGTAGCATTTCTGAAAAATACGAGAACGATCATAAACAAGAAAACCCAACACCAACAGGTCTGTAAAACTAAGTGATTGTCAAAGGTCATAAATATAATGTGAGGAACCTTCGGTATTATAAATTGAATCCTATGTAATCCTTATAAAATAGACACATGACAGTCTTAAATGTAAAGTTCCTTATAAATTTCAAAACCGGAAATGAACCGGTCCTGAAATAATCGAATTTGTCAAGATAACATTATCAAGAATCCCATCCAATAGTGTACAAAAGTGTCGGAATAATAGTTTGGTCCAAATAATGAGCACTTTCCATTTCCAGTGAACAGTTCAAACATAGGTTTAATCTCGAATAATATGTAAGGAAAATACAACCCGTATGTGGAATTCTAACAGAAACAAGAGATGTGAATGACTAAAATGGAAATCAAACGGATTACTTAGTTTTCTATATATACACAGTCTACAGCGACCATTTAGCAAGACAGCCCATGTGACAGAATCCACAACTCATTTTGCATCAAATTGGCTTAATGATGTGGCTTTAAAAAACAATGTTAGTACCATAAATATTCTAGAAACGTCCAAACCCCATCAGCCAACAAGAAATTAAGGCAAAACTTCATTTAAATCATTTTAGCAAAATTATTATAATCATCCATTGCGTAAATGTATTTATGGAGACTATGAAATGCTATGTTTTTAGATCCTGGTCTCGTAGGCAAAACTAAAGACAATCTGTACAGTTTACATCCATCAATAAAATTTGAAATATTAGACAAAACTGTACTAGGGAATACCAATATAGATATACATAATACAGCTATTCGAAAAGGTCGCAATGAAAACTATCATAACGGCGAATTCTCGTAATCCAGAGGAGACCTTTCCTTCCGCAAGAAATATCAAGTGACCAAGATGTTATTAAACATTTTTACTTAATCGAATAGTAAACGTATGGTGGGTATGATAACACAAACGGACTCGCTGTGCATACAAATTTCTGAGACAAAATGAGAATCTACTGGTTATAGGAACGTATCTGCAACAATTTGCAGCCTTAGAGGTTAGGTCTATCTTCTCCCTTCTTATCATTTACATAATACGGCTTTTTTGTTGTCATGGTAGTATAGGTGACAGCTGAAATTGAAACAAATTTTGTAATATATGAATTGCTAACTAGGATCGGCATGTGGTCTTTAGTTATTATATTTCTTCTAAAGTTATGAACCTTGTACAACTTATTTTTCTATGCTGCTTCAATTGCAATGAAAAGGATTTTATACTCTAGATTTTCAAATAATGTCTTTTGTTAACAAAGAATTAACATATTCAATTTCATAAATTTGGAAGTGTATCGTAGATCCTCATTTCCATACGCTCATTTCCCTTAATTATCCAATTATATTCCTGAAATGTTCCATCGATTGTCTTTAACTGTTTCGTATGGTTGCTCAGCTTTTGCTCTACAAGACGTTCATTGTTTCATATACTCAGTCTGTATGCATGTCTTTTTCAGCCCTCTTTCACAATTTCTCTCATTCTCTGCAATTGTTTGGGGAGCCGGATTACATTACGCGCAAGGCAGTCATTTGAAGTTGGAGGATAATATGATTAGACACGTTAATAATCTTTTATCAAGTTACCTTATTAATAGTGCCTATTTAGCTTCTTCTGAAGATAATCTAAACCCTCTTTCACAAAGTTCTTGACGAAATGGAAAATAAATTCGCATGTATTTGGTTAGTGAATTATCCTTCCAAAATCTTACCTGGCGTTCGTTTATTCGTCGTTTTAGTTTTTCCTGTAAAATAAATGGAATCCAGTAAATTCTCCTTTTGGACCGTAGAGAACGGGTGTACTAAGCTACAATACGAATATACGATTTATCTATTCATACTTAAATTTATCCATCAGAAAATGTCTGCACAATTCAATGGCATAGCATTGATTTGGAGCGTTAATCCGTATATGAAATGGACAGATATTAAAATTTGACGTGAAACTTCGTCCTTCAAGTAGCATTTCTGAAAAATACGGAACGATCATAAACTAACAAGAAAACCCAACACCAACAGGTCTATAAAACTTAGCAATTGTCAAGGTCATAAATATAATGTGAGGAACCTGCAGTATTATGAATTGAATCCAATGTAATCCTTATAAAATAGACACATGACAGTCTTAAATGTAAAGTTCCTTATAAATTTCAAAACCGGAAATTAACCGTTCCTGAAATAATCGAAGTTGTCAAGATAACATCAAGAATCCCATCCAATAGTGTACAAGAGTGTCAGATTAATAGTTTGGTCCAAATAATGAGCACTTTCCATTTCCAGTGAACAGTTCAAACATAGTTTTCATCTCGAATAATATGTAAGGAAAATACAACCCGTATGTGGACTTCTAACAGAAACAAGAGATGTGAATGACTAAAATGGAAATCAAACGGATTGCTTAGTTTTCTATATATACACAGTCTACTGAGACCATTTAGCAAGAAAGCCCATGTGACAGAATCCACAACTCATTTTGCATCAAATTGGCTTAAAGATGTGGCTTAGAAAATAACAATGTTAGTCACATAAATATTCTAGAAACGTCCAAACCCCATCAGCCAACAAGAAATTAGGCCAAAAGCTTCATTTAAATCCTTTTAGTAAAATTATTATAATCATCCCTTGAGTAAATATATTTATAGAGACTGTAAAATGCTATGCTTTTAAAAGATTCTGGTCTCGTAGGCAAATGTAAAGACGTTCTGTACAGTTTACATTCAGCAATAAAATTTGAAATATTAGACAAAACTGTACTAAGGAATACAAATATAGATATACATAATACAGCTATTCGAAAAGGTCGCAATGAAAACTATCATAACGGCGAATTCTCGTAATTCAGAGGAGACCTTTCCTTCCGCAAGAAATATCAAGTTACCAAGCTGTGTTATGAAACATTTCTACTTAATCGAATAGTAAACGTATGGTGGGTATGATAACACACAAACGGACTCGCTGTGCATACAAATTTTTGAGACAAAATGACAATCTACTGGTTATAGGAACGTATCTGCAAAAATTTGCAGTCTTAGAGGTTAGGTCTAGCTTCTTCCTCCTTACCTTTTAAATAAAACGGCTTTTTCGTTGTCATGGTAGTATAAGTGACAGCTGAAATTGAAGCAAATTTTGTAATATATGCATTGCTAATTAGGATCGGCATGTGATCTTTAGTTATTATATTTCTTCTAAAGTTATGAACCTTGTACAACGTATTTTTTTTGCTGCTTCAATTGCAATGAAATGGATTTTATACTCTAGATTTTCAAATAATGTCTTTTGTTAACAATGAATTAACATATGGAATTTCATAATTTGGAAGTGTATCGTAGACCCTCATTTCCATAGGCTCATTTCCCTTAATTATCCAATTATATTCCTGAAATGTTCCATCGATTGTCTTTAACTGTTTCGTATGGTTGCTCAGCTTTTGCTCTACAAGACGTTCATTGTTTCATATACTCAGTCTGTATGCATGTCTTTTTCAGCCCTCTTTCACAATTTCTCATTCTCTGCAATTGTTTGGGGAGCCGGATTACATTACGCGCAAGGCAGTCATTTTAAGTTGGAGGATAATATGATTAGACACGTTAATAATCTTTTATCAAGTTACCTTATGAATACTGCCAATTTAGCTTCATCTAATGGTAATCTAAACCCTCTTTCACAAGGTTCTTGACGAAATGGAAAATAAATTCGCATGTATTTGGTTAGTGAAATATCCTTCTAAAATCTTACCTGGCGTTCTTTTGGTCGTCGTTTTAGTTTTTCCTGTAAAATAAATAAATGGAATCCAGTAAATCCTCCTTCTGGACCGTGGAGAACGGGTGCACTAAGCTTCAATACGAATATACGATTGGTCTATTCATACTTAAATATACCCAACATAAAATGTCTCAACAATACAATGGCATAGCATTGATTTGGAGCGTTAATCCGTGTATGAAATAGTCGAATATTAAAATTTGACGTGAAACTTCATCCTTCTAGTAGCATTTCTGAAAAATGCGGGAACGATCATAAACTAACAAGAAAACCCAACACCAACAGGTCTATAAAACTATGTAATTGTCAAGGTCATAAATATAATGAGAGGAACCTGAAGTATTATACATTGAATCCTATGTGATCCTTATAAAATAGACACATGACAGTCTTATATGTAAGGTTCCTTATAAATTTCAAAATCGGAAATGAACCGTTCCTTAAATAATTGAAGTTGTCAAGATAACATTATCAAGAAGCCCATCCAAAAGTGTACAAAAGTGTCAGATTAACAGTTTGGTCCAAATAATGAGCACTTTCCATTTCCAGTGAACAGTTCAAACATAGTTTTCATCTCGAATAATATGTAAGGAAAATACAACCCGTATGTGGACTTCTAACAGAAACAAGAGATGTGAATGACTAAAATGGAAATCAAACGGATTGCTTAGTTTTCTATATATACACAGTCTACTGAGACCATTTAGCAAGACAGCCAATGTGACTGAACCCACAACTCATTTTGCATCAAATTGGCTTAATGATGTGGCTTAAAAAATAACAATGTTAGTCACATAAATATTCTATTAACGTCCAAACCCCATCCGCCAACAAGAAATTAATCCAAAAGCTTCATTTAAATCCTTTTAGAAAAATTATTATAATCATCCCTTGCTTAAATATATTTATAGAGACTATAAAATGCTATGCTTTTAAAAGATTCTGGTCTCGTAGGCAAATGAAAAGACGTTCTGTACAGTTTACATCCAGCAATAAAATTTGAAATATTAGACAAAACTGTACTAGTTAATACAAATATAGATATACATAATACAGCTATTCGAAAAGGTCGTAATGAAAACTATCATAACGTCGAATTCTCGTAATTCAGAGAAGACCTTTCCTTCCGCAAGAAATACCAAGTTACCAAGCTGTGTTATGAAAAATTTCTACTTAATCAAATAGTAAACGTATGGTGGGTATGATAACACACAAACGGACTCGCTGTACATACAAATTTCTGAGACGAAATGAGAATCTACTGGTTATAGGAACGTATCTGCAACAATTTGCAGTCTTAGAGGTTAGATCTAGCTTCTCCCTCCTTACCTTTTAAATAAAACGGCTTTTTCGTTGTCATGGTAGTATAGGTGACAGCTGAAATTGAAACAAATTTTGTAATATATGCATTGTTAACTAGGTTCGTCATGTGATCTTTAGTTATTATATTTCTTCTAAAGTTATGAACCTTGTACAACGTATTTTGTATGCTGCTTCAATTGCAATGAAATGGATTTTATACTCTAGATTTTCAAATAATGTCTTTTGTTAACAAAGAATTAACATATGGAATTTCATAATTTGGAAGTGTATCGTAGACCTTCATTTCCATGGGCTCATTTCCCTTAATTATCCAATTATATTCCTGAAATGTTCCATCGATTGTCTTTAACTGTTTCGTATGGTTGCTCAGCTTTTGCTCTACAAGAAGTTCATTGTTTCATATACTCAGTCTGTATGCATGTCTTGTTCAGCCCTCTTTCACAATTTCTCTCATTCTCTGCAATTGTTTGGGGAGCCGGATTACATTACGCGCAAGGCAGTCATTTGAAGTTGGAGGATAATATGATTAGACACGTTAATAATCTTATCAAGTTACCTTATGAATACTGCCAATTTAGCTTCATCTAATGGTAATCTAAACCCTCTTTCACAAGGTTCTTGACGAAATGGAAAATAAATTCGCATGTATTTGGTTAGTGAAATATCCTTCCAAAATCTTACCTGGCGTTCTTTTGGTCGTCGTTTTAGTTTTTCCTGTAAAATAAATAAATGGAATCCAGTAAATCCTCCTTCTCGACCGTGGAGAACGGGTGTACTAAGCTACAATACGAATATACGATTGGTCTATTCATACTTAAATATACACAACATAAAATGTCTCCACAATACAATGGCATAGCATTGATTTGGAGCGTTAATCCGTGTATGAAATGAACGAATATTAAAATTTGACGTGAAACTTCGCCCTTCTAGTAGCATTTCTGAAAAATACGGGAACGATCATAAACTAACAAGAAAACCCAACACCAACAGGTCAATAAAACTAAGTAGTTGTCAAGATCATAAATGTAATGTGAGAAACCTGAAGTATTATAAATTGAATCCAATGTAATCCTATAAAATAGACACATGACAGTCTTAAATGTAAAGTTCCTTATAAATTTCAAAACCGGAAATGAACCGGTCCGGAAATATTTGAAGTTATCAAGATAACATTATCACGAATATCATCCAAAAGTGTACAAAAGTGTCGGAATAATAGTTTGGTCCAAATAATGAGCACTTTCCATTTCCAGTGAACAGTTCAAACATAGTTTTCATCTCGAATAATATGTAAGGAAAATACAACCCGTATGTGGACTTCTAACAGAAACAAGAGATGTGAATGACTCAAATGGAAATCAAACGGATTGCTTAGTTTTCTATATATACACAGTCTACTGAGACCATTTAGCAAGAAAGCCCATGTTACAGAATCCACAACTCATTTTGCATCAAATTGGCTTAATGATGAGGCTTAGAAAGAAACAATGTTAGTTACATATATATTCTAGAGACGTCCTAACCCCATCAGCCAACAAGAAATTAAGCCACAAACTTCATTTAAATCCTTTTAGCAAAATTATTATAATCATCCCTTGCGTAAATGTATTTATAGAGACTATAAAATGCTATGCTTTTAAAACATTCTGGTCTCGTAGGCAAAACTAAAGACATTCTGTACAGTTTACATCCATCAATAAAATTTGAAATATTAGACAAAACTGTACTAGGGAATACAAATATAGATATACATAATACAGCTTTTCGAAAAGGTCGCAATGAAAACTATCATAACGGCGAATTTTCGTAATTCAGAAGAGACCTTTCCTTCCGCAAGGAATATCAAGTGACCAAGCTGTGTTATGAAATATTTCTACTTAATCGAATAGTAAACGTATTGTGGGTATGATAACACACAAACGGACTCGCTGTACATACAAAATTCTGAGACAAAATGAGAATCTATTGGTTATAGGAACGTATCTGCAACAATTTGCAGTCTTAGAGGTTAGGTCTAGCTTCTCCCTCCTTACCTTTTAAATAAAACGGCTTTTTCGTTGTCATGGTAGTATAGGTGACAGCTGAAATTGAAACAAATTTTGTAATATATGCATTGCTAATTAGGATCGGCATGTGATCTTTAGTTATTATATTTCTTCTAATGTTATGATCCTTGTACAACTTATTTTTATATGCTGCTTCAATTGCAATGAAACGGAATTTATACTCTAGAGTTTCAAATAATGTCTTTTGTTAACAAAGAATTAACATATGGAATTTCATAATTTGGAAGTGTATCGTAGACCTTCATTTCCATAGGCTCACTTCCCTTAATTATCCAATTATATTCATGAAATGTTCCATCGATTGTCTTTAACTGTTTCGTATGGTTGCTCAGCTTTTGCCCTACAAGACGTTCATTGTTTCATATACTCAGTCTGTATGCATGTCTTTTTCAGCCCTATTTCACAATTTCTCTCATTCTCTGCAATTGTTTGGGGAGCCGGATTACATTACACGCAAGGCAGTCATTTTAAGTTGGAGGATAATATGATTAGACACGTTAATAATCTTTTATCAAGTTACCTTATGAATACTGCCAATTTAGCTTCATCTAATGGTAATCTAAACCCTCTTTCACAAGGTTCTTACGAAATGGAAAATAAATTTGATGTATTTGGTTAGTGAATTATCCTTCCATAATCTTACCTGGCGTTCTTTTGGTCGTCGTTTTAGTTTTTCCTGTAAAATAAATAATTGGAATCCAGTAAATCCTCCTTCTGGACCGTGGAGAACGGGTGTACTAAGCTACAATACGAATATGCGATTGGTCTATTCATTCTTATATATACCCAACATAAAATGTCTCCAAAATACAATGGCATAGCATTGATTTGGAGCGTTAATCCGTGTATGAAATGGACGAATATTAAAATTTGACGTGAAACTTCATCCTCCTAGTAGCATTTCTGAAAAATACGGGAACGATCATAAACTAACAAGAAAACCCAACACCAACAGGTCTATAAAACTATGTGATTGTCAAGGTCATAAACATAATGTGAGGAACCTGAAGTATTATAAATTGAATCCAATGCAATCCTGATACAATAGACATATGACAGTCTTAAATGTCAAGTTCCTTATAAATTTCAAAACCGAAAATGAACCGTTCCTTAAATAATTGAAGTTGTCAAGATATCATTATCAAGAATCCCATCCAAAAGTGTACAAAAGTGTTAGATTAATAGTTTGGTCCAAATAATGAGCACTTTCCATTTCCAGTGAACAGTTCAAACATTGTTTTCATCTCGAATAATATGCAAGGAAAATACAACCCGCATGTGGACTTCTAACAGAAACAAGAGATGTGAATGACTAAAATGGAAATCAAACGGATTGCTTAGTTTTCTATATATACACAGTCTACTGAGACCATGTAGCAAGAAATCCCATGTGACAGAATCCACAACTCATTTTGCATCAAATTTACCTAATGATGTGGCTTAGAAAGAAACAATGTTAGTCACAAATATTCTAGAAACGTTCAAACCCCATCAGCCAACAAGAAATTAAGCCAAAAACTTCATTGAAATCCTTTTAGTAAAATTATTATAATCATTCCTTGCGTAAATGTATTTATAGAGACTATAAAATGCTATGCTTTTAAAAGTTTCTGGTCTCGTAGGCAAAACTAAAGACATTCTGTACAGTTTACATCCATCAATAAAATTTGAAATATTAGACAAAACTGTACTAGGGAATACAAATATAGATATACATAATACAGCTATTCGAAAAGGTCGCAATGAAAACTATCATAACGGCGAATTCTCGTAGTTCAGAGGAGATCTTTCCTTCCGCAAGAAATATCAAGTTACCAAGCTGTGTTATGAAACATTTCTGCTTAATCGAATAGTAAACGTATGGTGGTTATGATAACACACAAACGGACTCGCTGTACATACAAATTTTTGAGACAAAATGAGAATCTTTTGGTTATAGGAACGTATATGCAACAATTTGCAGTCTTAGAGGTTAGGTCTAGCTTCTCCCTCCTTACCTTTTAAATAAAACGGCTTTTTCGTTGTCATGGTAGTATAGGTGACAGCTGAAATTGAAACAAATTTTGTAATATATGCATTGCTAACTAGGATCGGCATGTGGTCTTTTTTATTATATTTCTTCTAAAGTTATAAACCTTGTACAACATTTTTCTATGCTGCTTCAATTGCAATGAAAAGGGTTTTATAATCTAGATTTTCAACTATTTGTTTTTACGAAGAATTAACTGATGGAATTTCATAAACTTGGAAGTGTATCGTAGACGCTCATTTCCCTTAATTATCCAATTATATTCCTGAAATGTTCCATCGATTGTCTTTTAACTGTTTCGTATGGTTGCTCAGACTTTGCTCTACAAGACGTTCATTGTTTCATATACTCAGTCTGTCCGCATGTCTTTTTCAGCCCTCTTTCACAGTTTCTCTCATTCTCTGCAATTGTTTGGGGAGCCGGATTACATTACGCGCAAGGCAGTCATTTGCAGTTGGAGGATAATATTAGACACGTTAATACATTGTTTATCAAGTTACCTTATTAATGATGCCAATTTAGCTTCATCAAAAGTTAATCTAAACCCTCTTTCACAAAGGTCTTGACGAAATGGAAAGTAAATTCGCATGTATATGTTTAGTGAATTATCCTTACAAAACCTTACCTGGCGTTCTTTTGGTCGTCGTTTTAGTTTTTCCTGTAAAATAAATACAATCCAGTTATTTCTACTTCTGAACTGTGGGTGTACGCGTGTGCTTAGCTACAATACGAAGTATATACGATTGGTCTATACATAACTTAATATACCCAACATAAAATGTTTCCACAATACCATGGCAGAACATGGATTTGGAGCGTTAATCCGTGCATGAAATGGACGAATATTAAAATATGACGTGGTTCTTCTAGTAGCATTTCTGAAAAATACGGGAACGATCATAAACTAACAAGCAAATCCAACACCGACAGGTCCTTTAAAATTTGGCAATTGTCAAGGTTTACATGTATATAAAATGTGAGGAAAAATCTACGGCTACCATTTAGCAAGACACCCAATGTGACTAGCCTCAACTGATTTTGCATCCAATTGGTTTTTTGGCTTATTCATGTGGCTTAAAACAAACAATGAGGTTAGATATACTCTAGAAACGTCCAAAGCCCATCAGCCAACAGGAAATTAAGCCAAAAGCGTCATTTACGTCCTTGCATTATGATCATTATAATCATCACCTGCGTCAGCATTTTTTTTTATACAGCCTATGAAATGTTATGCTTTTAAACGATTCAGGTCATGTAGGCAAAAAAGAAAGACATTCTGTACAGTTTTCATCCATCAATAAAAATTGAAAATATTAGATAAAATTGTACCATGGAATTCAAATTTAGATATATGTAACACAGCTGTTGTAAAAGGTCACAATGGAAATTAATTATAACAACGAATTCTCGTAGAGGAGCCTATTCCTTCCACAAGAAATACCAAGTGACTAAGCTGTGTTCTGAGGCATTTGTCTACTTACTAGAATAGTAATCGTATGGATGGTATGATAACACACTTACCAACGAACTATATTGTTTGTGGGACAAAATGACAATCTACCGGTAACAAATCTGCTACGATTTGCAGTCTTAGAGGTTACGTTAATCTCGTCCCTCCTTACCTTTTACATACGACGTTTTCGTTGTCTTGGTAGTATACTTGACAGCTGAAAATTGAAAGAAATTGTGTAATTTCTTTATTGCTTTGATCGACATTTAGTCTGTAGTTTAAATTATTAAATTTCTTCGAACGTTAGTTACAAACCTTGGACGACGGATTTTTCTGTTTTGCTTCGATGACGATGAAAAGGATTTTATTTTAACTAATGTGTTGACTAACGAACATTAGCTTTATCGCTTATACATTGAAGAGCCTTGGCACTGAAAAATTTTGCAGCTAATGTGTTGACTAACGAGCATAAGTTTTATCGCCTGTGCATACAAGAACCAAGAAACTAAAAACAGATGATGCCCGTCCAAATGCCCTCGACATATGCCAAACGTACTTCTTCCCTTTGTCTATATAAATCTTGTACATACCAAGGAGGGCTACTTTAATTGCTTTTACTGATTTTACAATTTTAAATCTTCAGATACTTCCACCAATAAGTGGTAACTATTCGAAAAAAGCCTATCCTTGATAGTATTTTTATTCTTATGAAGGTATTAGTTACACAATCTTGTACAAAATGATAGGCTCTGTACATTTATGAATACGAACGAAATGTGGACTGGCCGAGAAAGTTTCGTCGATTCTACAAGTGCTCTAAGACTAAGCATCTATTCAAAGTTGCACGTGTACAGGGCGCAAGAACCATTGGTAATGATGGTTTTTCCTATGTGCGAGAGACTTTGTTCATGTTCTGTTTCCATGTAGCGGCGATTAATGGTCAATGATCAGGTAACATTTGTAGTATGATGTCGCAAGGGACGACTCCGGTATCAAGAAATTGGGGAATCTAATTTTAATCTGGAAGAGCTCTCCCCTCTTATCTGCGACAGAAAGTAATCTGAAAAAATTTATGCATAATTCGTATGAGACTTATTCCGAAAAAGATTTCGTTTAGAGAATGCAACATTACACTACACTTGCAAAAATCGTTTCAGTTTAAAACAGCAAGGGGAATTTTAATTGGATTCCACTATTGTGGATCCCCGGGTAGTTTTCATAATTAGATTGCCTCCAGACAAGATTTTCCAAGTTCATACTCAATGTGTTATATTCCATATTGCAAAATTAGCTGGCTTCTAGCTGTGTATGATAGCACCATTCTGGTACAGAATCTACAAGGGATCATTAAAGTCATTGCAGCAATCAGATGTATAACACTCGATCATATGCCAACGATCGATGTGCAAAGAAATGATTCGTATATACTAGTTAGCAAAGATGTTATATCGGCTTACGTTAGTCTGAAATAAACTCATTAATATACTTCAAGAGATTTACTAACCGCGTTTTTTTTAACAGAAAGTAGCATTCTCAACAAAAGGAAAACTGAAATATTCGAGATCACCCACCAATTTTTGCATAGGATAACAAAGAAGAACCTTGCTTTTCAACTAGTCTAATGGAGACAAAATAACATCTAGTAAATTCATGTCCGAGCAATTAGTGTTTTCACACGATCGGTGCCCATCAAAAGCAGACTAGTCCTGGTGCATTTTAAATTACACTAAATGTGCTAGATTTGATTTAAACATTTAAATAAATATGTTGTACATGTGAGGGACATATGGGGTACTAGCAAAGACAATTTACAGACCACAGCCAGTCGGTTATTTTTCAATACTGGGCCATTTACAAAGCATACAATGATTTTATCCACCGCATTACCTAACGGTGTCAACTACGTTTCTTCATTTAGGTATCTGCAACACAGGATTGAAGAGGTAAAATCAAATCAGCTGTAAAATTGAAGTTCTACACAAATCAATACATTCAACTCCCAGCAAAGTCTACTACGCCAATACTGCATGATTATTGAGTAGCATAGAGGAACATCAAGCATTTCTCAGACCATTGAATATGTGCATATCAATTTAAAGCAATTTATCAGTCCTGCATTTCTTGAAAGTCAGACTAGTTTACAACACCAAGTCTCCACGAGCCAGTCGTCAATAATAGGGAATTTCTCAGGAGAAACGTAAAGATACATCAGTAAAATTGAACGGTTACGAAACATATTTCTGGAAAGTCTTTTTTTAAGAGGAATTTTTTTTCATGGAAGTTTAATCAAATGGAAATGTATTGTACACCCACAATTTCCTAAATTATTCAATTATATTCCACAAATGTTCCATCAATTGTCCTCTTAAACGTTCATAGTTTCATATACTCTTCAGTCTGTCTCTAAGTTTTTCTCAGTCCCCTTACATCCTTTCTCTCGCTCTCTGCAATTGTTTGGGGAGCCGGATTACATGACGTGGAAGGCAGTCATTTAAAGTTGGAAGATAATTGTCAAACAGTAATAGTTAACAATACCAATTTGCTTCATCAAAATGTAATTTAAACCTCTAACAAGGTTCTTGACGAAATGGAAAGTAAACTCGCATGTAATTATTCAGTGAATTATCCTTTCAAAACCTTACCTGGCGTTTGTTTGGTCGTCGTCTTAGTTTTTCCTGTAGAATAAAATACGATTCAGTTAATTATCCTTCTGGACCGTGGGGGTATGGTTGAGCTTTGCTACAAAACGAATAATATACTATTGTTCCATAAATTATTAAATATACGCAACATAAAATTATCTCCACAGTACAATGGCAGATCATGAATTTGGAGCGTTAATCCGTGCATAAAATGGACAAATATTAAAATTAAAACTTCGTTCTTCTAGTAGTTACTGAAACATACGACTATGGTCATAAACTAAGAAAACCCAACACCAAAACGATTAACCTTAGAAACTGTCAAGGTCATAAAAATGTGAAGAACCTTCAGTATTATAAATTTATTTTAAACTAATCCTGATAAAGACAAATGACAGTCTTAATTGAATAAAAAGTTCCTAATAAATTTCAAAACCGGAAATATACTGGTCCTTCAAGAATAGTGAGGATGTCAAGATGACATTGTCCAGAATCCCATTAAATAGTGTATAGCAGTGTCAGAATAGTATGGTCCAAAAAATGAGCACTTTCAGTTGAAATGTAATGGTTTACATCTTTAATAACATCTAAACAAAACCCGTACGTAGACTTCCAACAGGAACATAAGAAATTTCAATGACTAAAATGGAAATGAAATGGATTGCTTTATTTTTTTTATCAAATTGGCTTATTTATGTGGTCTAGAACAAACAATATAAGTTGCAGAAATATTCTACAAACGTCCAAACGACATTAGCCATCAAGATTTTAAGCCAAAAACGTCATTTACATCTTTGTATATCAGATTATTAATATGCCTACCTGCTTAAGAGTCTTTTTATAGAAATGCTATGCCATTAGGGATTTATTTCTCGTAGGAAAAACGATAAACATTCTATACAGTTTACATCCATAAATAAAAATTGGAAATAGATAAATGTGTGTATAGCAGGGGATTATATATATATATATATATATATATATATATATATATATATATATATATATATATATATATATATATATATATATATATATATATATATATATGGGTCACAACGAAAGCTGTTATTATAACAGCGAATTCTTATAATTTAGAGGAGCATTTTTCTTTTGAAAGAAATATCAAGTGACTAAGTTGTGTTCTGGTATAAATTTCTACTTTAATAGTAAATGTATGGTGGGTATGACAATACTCCAACGGACTCGCTGTACATACAATTTGTGGGACAGAATGAGAATCTACCGGTTGTAGGAACGAACCTACAACGATTTTCAGTCTTGAAGGTTAGGTCTAGCTCCTTACCTTTTACATATGGCTTTTTCGTTGTCCTGGTAGCATACTTGACTACTGAAAATTGAAAGAAAATTTTGTAATTTCTGCACTGCAAACTATGATCAGCTTGTGGTCTTTTGGAGGCATTAGCTACACAATTACATGTTTGAATAGATCTTATGTAACATGGGGGGGTATGTACACTTATAAATGTGCATGAAAACTGTACATGGACTGACTTACAGACTTTTGAAAAATTCATCGTAATTTTTGTTTCCTAAAAGATGGGACTTCTGGCCAACAGAAGCCCTTTGCTTAAGCACATCTAAGCTCAACGGTAAATCCGGCACAGGTCGGCTCGCGTGTTTTGAACTCATGTTTTTAAAAATGGTGGCGTCACATTTGTGGAAGATCAAGCAAATCCATTTGAGAATGGTGCTTAATGATTATAAAGGATTGCTATTATAAAATGTGACAATTCTATATTACTTCAATTATCGCCTAGTCGCTAGGAAAATAAATATAATTTTGGTATTGTTTCCTGGAAAAACTTGACAAGCGACTCCTACTTGCATTACAAATAGAGTTGTATTGAAATCTAGACCTACAATCTAGACCTGCAATAAAAGGTATACTTGTTCATGTTCTTAAAACGGGTTTTGTTCTGCCCATTCCAGAAAAAGCACGCGCTTCACTTTACCAGTCAGGGCATTCCGATGTAAACATGCAATACATTAATTTTTTATTATTTATATGGCGTATCAATAATGTAACAAACATCTCTTGCTGTATATGAACTTTTAACTGGTGTTAAGGATTTAAGCATAAATTTATAAAGGAAGGAACAAAGTGGGTGGAAATATGCCAAAATCTAGGTAACCAATACCAAGTACAATACACACGTCTAAATTTTAATCGCCCATTACCATTGGGGTCTAAAACTATTCAATAATGTAATGTAATTAGTATGCTATATTTCCCATTTATATTTTCAATATCATACTTTGATGTGAATAAAACGACTCTCAGACCTAATCAAGTTAGCGAGTTATTAATGTTTAGCGCTAAAACAATCCCATGATACCTTCCCTACTAACGAGCCTTTTAATTGATAACATGCAAGAAAATCATAATTTTGCAATAATTTATCTCCAGGAAAGCACTAGTTAAGTATAGAAATGGTGAGAGGCAACAAGTGTTGTAAAATTCAACAAAATCCCTAGAACACAAAGTGAAAATGCAAAACCAATTGCAGAATTGCAGACAAGTCATAATGATTACAGTTCTGAATAAGCGTTAGTGAAAACCCAAATTGAATCCAACGCTTGGAGTATTAATGTGCCTGTTGTGGCCCATTTAGTGATGTGCGTACAATCGTGTTAGATCACAATAAATTACAAGAATATATACTTAATTGTAATTTCAGTATAAATTCAAGTATTTTCAGAAAAGTTAGTTCCAGAGAAAAATCACTTCAATTATTTGAATAAACAAAATTCCAGCCGAAATGAAATGTTGAACATAGTTGAAATGATTCTGCCTAGAGAGCTTATAGCACAAATAATTTCTAGGAAAAATATTGTGCAATCGTCTACCTGGTCAAAGTTTGCAATTTTTAAACAAACAAACAAACAAACAAAATAACTTACTCACTGGACAGTTTTCTTGTGGAAGGTTCACAAAATAAAATCTCTATATTTAGAGCCTGACTAAAATTATAAGATATGTAGCAAAAAAGTTTGACATAGCAATTCTTTTGGAAATTTCAGACGTTCTAGAGATAAACATGTTTACTAAACCAAATCAATGATTTATGTTAGGTAGAATATGAACTTTATTTGGACAAGGTCAAGTAAAAGATGCAACGTTATATTATGAATAGGATTTATTTAAAAAAAATGCAAATTAAAACAAGGAAAAATTTTAAGTTGCTTTTGACGTTTTCTGTATCTTGCAAAGAATTAACCCATTTCTGAAAGTACAACAATATGACCATGTAGTTGACAAGTTCATATCCCTACGTTGTACAATTATATTCTGGATATGTTGTACTGTTATTGATGTTAGCCAGCTTTTATTATACTTGAAAAACGTTTTTTGGCACCAAGTACACCGTCGTCCGTTGTAGAAAGGGAATTTTCTACATATTCGGCCAATGCAAGCACTAGACGAATTAATACATCAGTTGTCATATTTCAACCACTGAAAATATTAGCGATTTAACTTCATCAAAAAGCAAAAGGTCCCTCCAAAATGGTTCAACAAAAAATATAAATATAGGATTTTGTTTGACTTATCATTTTCCTTGCAAAGACGTACCTGACATCGTTTCGGACGTACTCTCAGTTATTTCTTTAAAATAAACAATCCAGTTAATTTTCTTCTGGGTCATGGGAACACATTGTGTTTAGCTACTATACAAAGAATATATCGTTCGTCGAAATAAATACTAAATATACACAACATGAAACGTGCACAATGCAATAGTAGAAAAAGGATTGAGCGTTAATCCGCAAATGGGCGAGAACCACGCTCAAATGTTTCGTTCATCTTCCTTCTAGCAACATTACTGAGGCATTTCAAAATGTCTCAATGAAAAGTGATACCAACGTAGCTAATTTTAATGTAATCAAGCAGGAACCTTTTCCTTTCTCAATTATTGTCATTGACCACGTCAAAGGCCATTTTTGTGCTTACTCCAATAGTAATCATAGTGAGTATGACATCACGTACTTTCTAACGGAAACTACAGTTCTTTGGACATTCTTCGGAAATCATCTGGTTGCAGGAACAGTCTATTATGATTTCCAGTCATAGGTGTTAGGACTAGTTTCTTCCTCCTATCATGTGCAATAAACAGTCATTTTCATGTTCCTGGTTGCTTTTCAGACTGCTCTAGCTTGGAAAGAGATTCCGAAGTCTCTGGATTATAAAATATGTTCGGTAGTTTCAATTGTTACATTTATTTCCTGATAAGGTTGATACAACACCCGAAAGACATCTCTATCATGCTTTGATGGCGGCTTTAAAATTTTTTATACTTTTAGATCTTTAGCTCTCGTGTTGATATCCAAATGAATCTTATGTTTATAATTGATTCATACAATACCGCCAAAACTCTTGAGATGATTATACAAGTTATGCCTCTTAACTTCCATTCTATTTAGCTTCATGAGAAGGCCAACCAAGTCTCTACAGAAGTTGGCAAAATGGAAAGAAATCTAAATGTGTGAATTTTTTCTGGCAATGACTTGCCTGGCGAGGTCTCTATTTTAGTAAAATATAGTAAATTCACCTTCCGGTGAATTAATAATGCCAAATTAGCTTCACCAAAAAGCAAATTTCAGATTTTCCAAAGTAAGACTTACTTGGCGTTGTTTCCGTCCTTATGTGAGTTGTTTCTGCAAGATAAAGGAATACAGTGGAGTTAATTTTCCTTTCTGGACGTGGGAATACGAGTGGATCCAGCTACAATATGAAGAATATATCACTAGTCTAAAACATACAAATGTACCAAACATATAATGTGCGGACCATACAGTGAGAGAAGATTAATTCGGAGCTTTCATTCCTTTGTGAACGGAACGAACATTCCAACGTCGTTTAAATTTCTGCCAGTAGCATTAACGTAGTATTTGAAAAATGGTAAATAGGGAAAAAACATTATCGCAACGTCTTCTCAGTACTTAAGAAGCATTTTCCTGCCGCAAAAAAAATAATCATGTTCTGGAACTTTTTCAGCTTACTCGAACGGTGTTTGTACGGCGAGTACGCTTTTGTTTTGCTCGACGTTCATTGTTGTACATACCATTTTGGCCTATGTGCGTCTTTCTCGAAGATGGAAGAGGTAAGAATTAGATAAGATTCAAAATGGAGCTTCTGCACCAATTGCAATACATTAATTCCAAGCAACTACTAGTTCATAAATAGTATTATTTCATCGCATAAATGCTTCTTCCAGTTATAGCAGCCGCGATGTTTAGCCAATATTGTACTGAAAAATGGCATTAAACTCCATAACCACCAAAAAGTTGACTAAATAGAGGTGTATGCAGATTTCATTCCGATTCTCCTATTGTCCTATTGTAGTTTTGTTTGGGGGATTTTTTTTTGTTTGTTTTTTTTTCCCTTATTATTTTCATTAAGTGTGTGTGTGTGTGTGATTTAGATTTTTAACGTAGCTTTAACAATTTTTCAGTCATATCGCTACGATGACTGCAGTGAGGCAGTTTATATTGATGTCTAGCACTGGGGCATCCTACCGCAGAAATGTGGCATAATATCCCACCTAGTCACATTATCCTGACACCAGGCAAACCAGTCCCAACAGTAACCTCTTAATGCTGAGCACCAAGAGAGGCAGCTGTTAGAACCACTTTTTAAAAGTCTTTGGTATGAATCGGCTGGGATTTGAACCCGTGACATCCCGTTATTATATTAAGATGCTTTCACGTAAAAATAAAAAGATGCTAGTGGAACAGTGGATAAAAGTCCATATCGTTTTTCAATGATCATCTAGATGCATGCAATTTCAAATGGAAAACTGCTCCGTCGTCAACTTTCTTAAATTTCACTAGCTTTTTATTCTGTGTGATTCATTATTAATTCTAGGTCAAAGAAAATAGGTAATATTTCATATTTGTTCTTCTCTATTAATGTTTTGGATAGGGGTGAGATTAAAATATTTTGACCTGTTCACGTTTGTATCATTGCGCAAGCTATCTGCATTACACAATTTAAACTATTTCATTACCATAGTAGCTTTGACAAATTTGCAAACTAAAATCTGAAAGAACCTCGTTGAAAGTTTACACTTTTCAGTTTAAGTCAAACAGTTTACTTCAAAGTAAGGTAACTTTCACAATATGCCATTTTTCTTGGACCCTCATTTTTCAATGAGAAAAAAGAAACCTTCATGCTTCAGTGTGGGTCAGAAAACACCCACCCTTGGGATAAAATCTTTGCGTCAGATACTATTCAACGAACATGGCGCTTGAGAAAATAAGGATAATTGGCTTTGTGATGCATTTTTTCCCAGTCCTTTACTGATACTTTCGTAGAGGTCACTAAAAACCGTGGAATTTTTACCCAGCCTATAAACTACCATTGTGGTATTATGTTTTTATTTTATGTTACAATATTTGTATGGTAGGTCTTACACAAATAAGTAACAAACATGTATACAAAACATGCACTACGTCGCAATTCCAAGTTGCACGTCTACAGTCCTAGAGAACTGCATTTAGCTTTACATTTGTAAGCAAATAAGCGAGAGTTCACTGTTGATATTTGCACTTTTTATGCACATAAGTGTGGGTGGGAAGGGTGAGAAAAGTTTCTACTTTACGAGGTGATGTGATGTGATTATAATTTCTTTAACGTAGTTTTATCAATCTTTCAGTCATATCGCTACAATGGCTGCAGTGTGGCAGTTTATAGTGGTGTCTAGCACTGGGGCATCATGCCGCAGACATGTAGACATGTAGTCCTAACACTAACCTCTTAATGCTGAGCGCCAAGCGAAGAAGTGTTAGTACCATTTTTTAAGTCTTTGGTATGACTCGACCGGGGATAGAACCCACTACCAACCGCATCTGAGGCGGACAGTAAGGCACAAGTTTCCATGGGTAGAGAGATGGGCCACCGTATCACTCATTGGCCCTAGTCTGAAATATGGATACTTGGGTCTGTCAATCACGCGAGACACTCAAATCTAAAATGTTTAAAAATAATGTATTATTACCAATTCTACTTCCAGATTCCTTTGAAAGTGTTGGCACAAGCCACGTCCACAATATCACCATCTCCAGCATATTACAGACATACGACTATATTGACTGCATTATTATATCCCAGCACTTTTTTATGAGGGTAGAGACCTTGATATACTCATCCAAAATCGTTCCGCACAGCCCACCCATACCACCCACCATATCTACAGTTTTCCCTCATGCAAACTAGATTCAAGCATGCAAAAGGCCCGCTGCTATGGGTATTTAAACATATATGACGGTACTTTTTTTAATTGCGGTTCCTCGTACATGTTATCCGTATAATAGGGAAACTAAGTTAAATGAAAATGCATGGAAAAAAATCGTCGCTACACAAACTCTTAGCACGTCTAAAATGTTTGCGGTTCACTCCCAAAATTCTTAACATTTTTGCAAGTTCTACGCGAAAGATCAATCTTTGTTTTAAAGTATATCAATTATTAGGACCCATCACAGTCACGCCTAGACTGATGTGCCAGACTGCTACCAAAATATATATGTGCCTCAGATCATTTCGTCAGTCTTTACAAATAAAAACTAACCCTACACCAAATTCAGTGTTTTATCTATTATCATTTCGTGTCTTCAGAAAATGTCGATGTTGAAACATTCTTAGCTGCACTATGTAAATACACAACTTTTCTGCAGTTGACTCTTTGCTATATATGTATAATTTTTATCCCGATATTCGTATCGTTCAAACACCAACCCTCTTTTTTAAAAACAAGATAACAATTTCACTTCATTTTCACTCCAATCGTAGTAATATAATTACATCAGCTAGATAATTGTATTAAAGGAACCCTCATTGAACTCTGGATCATTGTAAAACAAATTCAATGGGCGTATCCTCAATCATGGTGGAAATAAGGGATTAATCAAACCGAAAAAGGTGCAGAGAGAGGGAGAGAGAATACAATTGCTAAAAAAATATAAACAGCAGTTTTGCACAAATTTATTTAAATTTAAGATCAAATTATTGTAGACAATTTTCAAATCTTTTGCTATGGACTCCCATTTTATTTCAATTCTGGGTTTTTCTTTAACATCTCTAATAGAAGATTGTATATAGAAAACCAAGCACAAGTTTGCCGAGAAATCTGCAATGCGTTTATGTAGATAGTGCAAGGGCGAGATGATATCCAACTTTATAGAGAGGAAGTTCCGTTGCTTTTCTAAACAATACAAAAGTTAAAAATTAAAAACTAAATGTAGATACAAGACTCGAGAACTGATCTGTTTAAGTCACTAATGTTGTTGTTGTTGCAGGGTTTAACGCCATTTTTCAGCACAAGATAGGCTATACATGGCGGCCAGTATTAATGGTGGAGGAAGAACCCCGAAAAATCCCAGGAAATAACCACCGACCCACGAGAAGCTACTGGAAGGCTTTCTCACTTACCTACGTTAGCCGAGTCTGGACTCGAACTCACGCAGACAGGTGAGATGGCAGTGATCCGTAATGGTCAGCGCTTTAGACCACTCGACCACTCGGGGCCCCAAAGTAACGTTACTAATGTAAATAATGTAAATGCAAGTCTCGAGACCGAAAACCTGTCCGTTTCAGCCACTCTGCACAAAGGATTACCTTTTCAGTAATTAATGAAAATCATGATTATTCTATAATCAACAGGCGAGATATAGACCATGTTTAGTCTGCCCAGTTCGTAAGGAGGGTAAAGATTCATGATGCTCAACGGATTTTCAGTTGCCTTTATACAAGTTTACGAGCATCTATGCATTTAATTGGCTTTTTGCATGCATTTGATTTTGTAGCACTGGTTAATCAAATATCTAGTCTGTTTTTAAATTTGAATAATTTTAAAACGTAAAGGATACTATAAATACAGTATATCTATATATATCTATATCTATATATCTATATCTATATATCTATATCTATATATCTATATCTATATCTATATCTATATCTATATCTATATATCTATATCTATATCTATATCTATATATCTATATCTATATCTATATATCTATATCTATATCTATATCTATATATCTATATCTATATCTATATCTATATATCTATATCTATATCTATATCTATATATCTATATCTATATCTATATATCTATATCTATATCTATATCTATATCTATATCTATATCTCTATATCTCTATATCTATATATCTATATCTATATATCTATATATCTATATATCTATATATCTATATCTATATCTATATCTATATCTATATCTATATATCTATATCTATATCCATATATATCTATATCTATATATATATCTATATCTATATATCTATATCTATATCCATATATATCTATATCTATATCTATATATATCTATATCTATATCTATATCTATATCTATATAAGTATCTGCGGCATGATGTCCCATTGCCAGACATCACTATAAATTGCCATACTGCAGACATCGCAGCGATATTACTAATATTTTTAAGCTATGTTAAAAAAGCCAAATCACAAACACACGCACACGCACGCACGCACGCAAGCGCGCACTTTGTTAAGAGTTATTGAAAATGAGATTTATTTAAAATTACAATGGCGTTTAGTTTTTACAATGCATATGATGTGGATTATAATTACTAGATCGCTATAAAATGTCGATATTTCCCTGATGCGAAATTTTCGTTTTCTCGATGTTCACTTACCTTGGCAGTCGTTGTAGGAACTAGATGGTGGTACACACGTGTTTATCGTTTTGCTGTACACGAAGTCTCGGAAGCAGGTTTGCTTCACAAGTTGTCCTTTCTTGCAAACAAAATATTTCTTGCAAGTTTCGTCGGACGAGTCTGGGAAGATCTCTCCACTTGTACATCGCTCTTCGGTCGGCAAGATATGACCTGCAGTATTAATTTTAAGATATGTACTCTTAATCAAAACAACAACAAAACACACAATACCAATTTCAGGTCACTTGTCTGGAGTCTTTCGTAGATGTACCTGGTATACAAAACGGTTCAATCTAAATTAGAAAGGTTCAAGACGGCCCAAAATCTGCCATCTACGGAACAGCCCACAACAATAGTCAATTTTGGGTTTGAAGGACAATTCTGTTCAAATTTCGTCCTTTGCTGTTGACTGCATATACGATGAAAATAATTTCAAGCTTTCTTCATTGATTACTTTTTTACATACTGGATAGCATATCTTTTCAGTTAAACGAGTTTTATCTCGTAGCTTTCTATCAACGTTAGTAAAAGGTATCTGTCGGTTTGTGAGATTTGTTCAATGTATTGTTTTGTAACGACTATGGTTGTTACAGAATCGGCATCATTTGTATAACTTCTGAATGTCATCAAGTTGGACGATTTCTGTTCAATACAATTTATTTATATTAAACGATTTGGTTAAGCAAGTTTTAAGATTATTTTGGTTAACAGGCATTGCTCATTTCAATTTTAAATCAATTCACGTCAGTCTGATTTCTGTCAAATTTAATTAAGTAGAGATCCGTTTTAAATTGTCATTTAAAATATTTTATATTTTAGTAACGGCATCTACATCTTATGACAGAGGTATATTTTTATAGAACAAAATAACATATTAGGGTCCCTTCCGTACAGTTTTATAACATTCTATTCATCATTTTTCCAAGTATAATCGTTTTTAAACTTCGTGTTTTCTAAACGGCGGCCATGTTTGATAATGAACTATTTTCATTTATACAAACCTAAGTCCCTTTACACCAGACTATTTTGTTAACCTTTATTAAATTGTAATGATTAATAATGATTATTAAGTTGTAATAAGACGTTCTTCAAATGTCCTATTTTTAATCTGAAACCAGCAAATCTCCAGAATGCTTTCGAACAACCTTGGTTGAGCGATCATGTTAAAAATTTTAAGTTTAATTTTCCATTTTAGTAAGTGCGGCAATATTTGATGGCAGATAGGCAGCATTCGTACAAATATGATTGGCTGTCTTGTCAAAAATGCCTACTTAAGTTGGATTACAATTTGTTTATTTCAAAGGTGGAAAAAAGCATTTGTTTGTGGATTGACGACAGACGACCATAACAGCAACAGCACTCATAAAAAGGTTCACACTGATCTACAGGCAAACAACCTGATGTACAGACGGACGGACTGACAGACAAGACTAACACTACTTATTCGAGATTCGAAGCGGGACAGCTAAAATCGGTTAACCAGTTTTAATGGAGCAATCATTTACTTGGTCTGTGATGGCGGAGCAGTAGCAAAATCTATCGCACAGGAGTTTGTTCTATTCCAATCGCCGTTACCCCCAATACGATACCCATCAGACGTATTAATGTATCATAATTTTCATTTTCCACAAACTGTTCGGGCGAGTAAAAAGAAACCCAGTCCATAAAACGTGTCCATACAAATGCATATGAAGATAACATTTAAAACATAGCAATTGTCCAATTCAGCCGATATTTGTCGTTTCAGGCATATATTGCAAGTTAGTAATGTCACTCATCCACCTTCTTTCTTACAGATTGCGCGCGACCAGTCTACCGTTTTTTTTTTACAGAGATTTTGCTCATAAAACCTGGTGAAACAAGCCAGCGTGTAAAGCCTAAAATTCGTACCATCTTGCGACAGACGAGTGCTGTGCGACTTCTTTTGCAAACTACTTCCGTTTGCATTTAAGTCTTACCGATTTACATGTACAGTTAACCCGTTTATGGTAGCCTATCAACATAGTAAATAAATCACGAAATGTCCAAACCTTCATTTGCTATAATGATATAGAACTGGACAGGGTGTAGTACTGATTAATCTGGCAATACTGGTGTATCAGTCTTTGGAGAAATACAAGTTTTACAAAAACGATGGGAATGATATGGACTGAATAAAAGACATCAAACGACAACAACGACAATGACAACGACGACTGCAGCCACCACAACTATGGACACCAGCTAATGGTACAAACTGACCTGCATTATGATGGTTAAAGCTAGTATATAATATCGTTTTGTGTTCAAGAACTTGTCTGACTGGTCCACAAGATCTCAACTCCTAGATCTTCAGCATATTGACGTAAAATGGTATGCTAAACAATGTGACGGTTATTTTAAATGCACTGTATAGAGCGCATCTTTCACGTTGACGACTTTAATGCTTAAGTACCCACGCTTTACAATTCCTACTTCGAGCTATGCTCGCTTTCAACAAAGTTCATGCTGACCAACAATTAATATTGCATAATACCTTAATAAACAATGGATTCCTCATATATTTCAAATATAAATTTACCGCCTTAACATTTCTGCAACCGACTAGAGGGGATGAACGATTTACAAATATAAAATGAAAATTATTGGAATGCTTTATGTACCTTCCAAACACTGGACTGGTCTTTAAAGAAATGTAGTCCTAAAATAACGTCTTTACAACAGTTTGGTTTTCTTGAATTAAAATGCATCTTCAAAACGACCATTAAAATTGCTAGTTATTAAAATTAGTTGATAAGCATCCCGAATTATCAAAACTTCTAGTTGTAGTTTTGAATACTACCCAGGTTCACCATCCTGTGTCAAGGACACGGTTTGATCCCTCTAGACTTTTCTGCTATCTTTTCAATCGACTGAGATTTAATGGACCAAAGAGCATGCTCAAACAGGAACCGAATCGAACGTATTCTTGAAGACTTGGCATATAAATTAATTGTTCGCAAATGCGATATATTGCTCCAAAGAGTTCGCGGTTCATTTTCTTTCCGGAGCTGTTCCAACTTCTTTAAATGATTAGATTTGCAGCTAACCACTGCCAAACAGCCTATGAATTTCGCAAATTTTCAACCCATTTGAAACTTAAAGCTTCAGTTTGTCATAAAAGCAGCTATCGGCGGATAAATATAACACATGTATTCTATGATAGGTGGTGCGAAATGTGATGCGCTAATTATTGTTTATTTCTACATAAAACGGGTGGATTATTAAACAGCGTACACCTCCATGACAGGCTAGACTGTAGATCTGTCCCAACGAGCTTTTGAAGGCAGACAACCTATGAAGAAATCGGGACACAAAACGAAGATGGTCAAATTTACAGGTCTTCCCAGTAGTTTCATGTGTGCCTGTAGCTTTATCATAGAAATTACAAATCACGTTCACAATCAAATACGACCGGTACTTAGCCCGTTCTTCCCCACCCGAGTACAGGAAATCAGTGCAATGAAATGAAACTCTAAAACAGGAGGTAGTACAATATACATTCACCTCAGCATATAAAATAAAATTCCAAAGGACTTTAATATTCTTTTTGTTAGAAAAACATATGCATTTTTTAAAAAGATTTAAAAACAAATGCCCATTTTGAGCGAAAATGAGACGGGTAGAAAAATTTGGTACTGAAGAGAACAGTCGAATAAAACAAGTATAGACAACTAACGCGTGTCACGGCTTACTGTTTGTATTTCTTAGGAGTTTAATATATTATGTGAGATTCCTTGAAGGAAATGAACTATTACAACTAAGTGACGTCGGAAATTGTTACGCCTCTATGTTAGCAAGCAATATTTGCGAGGACTTGCATTGACCTATGCATTGGTAAACGAATTATGTTAAGATTTTTTTCAATATTATAAACGGTAATACACTCACCTGCATGTAATATCATCACTAAGACAAATGACAACTTCATCTTTGATGCCCAACGCCGTTCGTTCAGTCCAATGTGCTGCAAAAATAACAGCAATGTTAGTTTTTATCGATTCCGTTTCTATTAAAAAAGAGATGGGGCAGCTCTGACTTGCTCACTTTGCGCCTCTGCAGTTCCAAGTTTGATTTTCGGTTTTACGGTGATTCAAACATGGACGCAGTTTATCCAAGATCAGCGTTTGACTCAAATGACTATGCAATGGTTGTTCGAAAACAAGTAAATCTCGAACTCCCGTTCTCGCCTGTGGACTTCATTTTGATTACATTTCACAGTCGGGATCCTGGCTTATCCAGATCCAACTGTTAAATAGCTAAATATCATTGAACCTTGAGAAAGTACCCTCAATGCTCAGTTATTTGTGTGTGTATGTATCTCTCTCTCTCATTATATATATATATATATATATATATATATATATATATATATATATATATATATATATATATATATATATATATATATATATATATATGAGTTCAACATGGGATGGAATTCATAAAAATTCATAAAATGGGCTCTTAAATTGTCTAATAAGAGCATGTGTCGTGTATATGGATGGATGTGTCCGCTAATGTTTCACAGTTCTTATATTGTACCAAAGTTAAAGCCAATACTGCGACGGGTCCAAACAAAAACGTACAAATTTCAATTACATTACCGCATGACTAGTATACAATGGCGATGTCGTACTCGCGACAGGCCAGAACATTTATAGGTACATCTCACTATTCGCAGGTAAGACATGATGAAGAATGATCTATTTGGAGTATCAGTCCAGTAGCCACCTAAATAGTGTTCGTATAGTGTTCGTATAGTGTTAGTATAGTGTTAGTATAGCCAATTTTAAATGGCACGCTAACATCTCCGTCCGCATGGATACCAGTCTCTGGCTTTTGCTAAAATGGGCATAAAGGAAAGATTGCAGGTATCGCCCAGTGGGTTAGTTGTTCGTTCTGGGGTTTTCTCTTTCTCCACCAGATATGCTGGCTGCCATGTGCAGGCTATGTGCTGTCAATGGTGTTATTCCATAACCACCAAATTGCTTTTCTTGCTCAGGTTTCAGGTTACGCTCTACGTGTTTTGTCTTTTTGCATCCATGCATGATTATTTCCATATATTGTAAATCCTGCTCGTTTTAACGACTGGTTCGTTTTATTAATGTTGGTTAAAATCTCGATAGAGCTTATGCTGAAGTGTTAAATCATTACACTTGTAAACATTGGAAAGGAACCCAATTTTCAGTGTGATATGCACTTGTAGGAATAGGAAAGAAACGCAATTGTCAACATGACATGTGGTGTTACTCTAGATTTAGCTTACTAGTGGGACTAATCAGAGAACAAACTTCGTTCTTTTAGCACGTTTTGTTCCCTAAAAATAATGACCCTTTTGTAAACTTAATATTCGCTCGAACACTAAATATGCGACTTAAACAACGTACATTTAGTACTCTTGATGGATTGGTGTTCAAAATTTGATGGTTTCGTTCTAGATATATGACATTACAAGTTTATACTAATGTTCTTAAGTAGATTTCGCTCATGTAGTAGAGGCTTCTGGTTTTTGGTTGAATTTCTGAATGGACTACAGCAGCCGTTTCATTCATTTGAAAGTATAGATGATAAAAATGTGGAGCAGTTTACAGAGTCAGAAACAAACTTTCAAAGATGCGAACGAATGAACGTGATATTCACAACTTCAGAGACACAGTAATTGAAAATGCCGTTCTGATCACTGAAACAGAAATTTAAATATTTACATCCTTTCGCAAATCAAATGGTTAACACTGATGAGTACTCTTTAGGGTAAAAAAGTATTATAGAAAAGCATTTTGAGGCCAAGGACTATCGCATATCAGACACCTGCCGTTTTCCAGGTTTGTCAAAATACTAGATTCAAGAAAAAATGCAACATTAGATTTTTTGGAAGTCACTTCAAGCTTCAAGACTAATAATCCATTAATCCAAGACGACGAAATAATATTTTCTCTGGGTAAATGAAATGTTACAAGCTGAATTTCAATTATCCCCGTATCAAAATTTTGATGCTATATTAGGCTAGACACTAAATGATACAGGCCATAGCTGGGGGTCCCTTCTTCAGAGTTCTTTAGCGGGTATTAATAAGTTTTAATATATTAGAACACATGTTTATCGACATGGAAACAATACATGTGCATGCATTCATTCACAATACGACTCTAAATTTCAAGACGAAGAAAGTTTTTAAAAAATGATTTAGAGCGTGCAGCAAGTCATATTCACTGGGCGGAGCCATGTGCTCATGAAAACTTGCTGTGTATCGATAAATCTACGGTTTTGTGAAATT